>OOFC01030975.1:0-21404 GCA_900323345.1 Pseudochromis fuscus | reverse complement strand
GTACAACAGGTAGTGCAACTTTTTATCACGTCGTTTGTGATGCACCAACTACGTGATAAAAAGTTGCACTACCTGTTGTACCTTGCTGTTGGTAAAAGATAATACTACGTCACTGATGTTACCTCGGAGAAAAAACTAAAACAGCTGTTCATGTAGCTTTGAACTGTGACAAATGGAGTTGGAAACACATTGTTTTCAACGAAGGCGGCGCAAATACCAGTAAGAGCTACTGGTACGTACGGTACTGTATTGTCAATGTACTAGCTTGTTTTGGAGTGAACGGAGTTGTCAGAACGTTGGTTTGTTTTCTATTAATAAAGTTTGACTGACTGACTTTAGCGCAGCTTCATCTAGATGGATGATAACACAACCACAGCCACTACAGTAGTTTCTATTCTATGCACCTTATAATGCGGTGCACCTTATATATGAAAACAGTTTTAAAATAGGACATTCATTGAAGGGGCGCCTTATAATCCAATGCACCTTATAGTGAGGAAAACACGGTAATTTAAAGATAGAAGTCTTTACTAACAGCCCACGAATTAAAAACATCGAGATAATCACATGAAACAGCGTGCACCAGCACTTTAAAACAGGCATCATCACCCAGAGGGGAATAAGTACATTGATGGGGGACTATTTTCAGCTGCGGATTAATCCACACGGAGTGCTGTAGTGAGCAGTTCTGGCAGCAGAAGCATGTCACCCGGTGCAGCAGTGTGGTTCATTGATGTGTTTTTAATAGTTGTTGGACAACAGCGCAGCTCCGTGTCGCAGAGGATGAGATATGTCCAGCCTGTAATACACACACAGCACTTTGCTTGTAGGATACAGGTATTGTTGCTGTTGGTCTTTTCACAGGATTAGTTGACATTTGAATAACTATGATGACTTTAGTTGCTGAAGACCAATCGTGAAGGCAGCACTTTGCTGTTGCCAGAGTTTGGTTTTTCAGTTCATCAGTTCTGAATGTAGGAGTCGTACTGGTAAATAACGACAGGTGACTGTTGGTGGCTGAGGCTTCTTGTCTGATGGTGTTGAGAAAACTCCTTCTACTCCTCCTCTTTTCCATCCCCCTGTTTTTTTCACACTTTCCTTGCATATTTTTCTTTCCCTTTGCTCCCTCTCTGTGTACTCCATCCTTCTCATCTTTTACCTCCTTCACCTCCTTGTCTCCTCCCTCCCTGCTTCCTAACTCCTGTCCACCCTGTCCTTCTTCCAGATGATATAGCCGGGCCTCAGCCTGGGCCTTTCCTAGTGAGCGTCATGGGCGCCTCCCTGCAGTCCCTCCCCCTGCCTCTCCCTCCTCCTCCTCCTCCCTCCCACGCCACCATCCAGCACAGTCTCAGTCTCAATGGTAAGACGTGCCTGGGGGGCGAGGGCGGGGTGATGGGGGGTTGTTGTGGTCAGAATGAAGTGGCCGGTCTTCTGCTCTCCTCTGTGCCAGCTATGTGATGGATACAAGTTGATGTTAAAAATGCTTCATATTGCAACTTTACATTTCAGACGCCTTCCTCCGGGCCCTTCCTCATTCAAACCCATCCACAGCTGATGCCCCGCCCCCCACCAGACAGGCTCCACCCCCAGTACTGTGCGCCTTGCGGCGGTCTGAAGCCAGCAACTTTACCGCCAGTCTGAGAGAGCTGGAGAAGGTGAGACAGACTCATGTGTCGTCACATCATTTGTTGCGCTGTAACAATAAATTCTCAGACCCTGAAAACGTAACTAATCAGCTTTTAGTTAATTTATTACTTTTATGTTAATTTGTTTTTTTATGGAGCAAGTGGCAAACTCCCACTGTCCATAGACGGTAGTGAAACTATTTTCTTGTTTTAATGAAACCAAGTGGGTCCTGTAAACTTTGAAGTCTTTGGTCCTCTTCTTTCTGGGAGTTGATGCTGCAGGGTCTCCAGCCAGGTCTGCAGCTCCTGTGTGGAGTGCATTAGAAATCAGAAAGTGAGATGTGGTCCTGAATGTTTTGCTGGTCTCTCTGGCTGCAGTGCGGCTGGTACTGGGGTCCCATGAACTGGGAGGATGCAGAGATGAAGCTGAAGGGGAAACCAGACGGATCCTTCCTGGTCCGAGACAGTTCAGACCCTCGATACATCCTGAGCCTCAGCTTCAGGTCGCAGGGAGTCACACACCACACACGGATGGAGCACTACCGAGGTGAGACACACACACACACACACAGAAGTAGTAGTGCCTGGTTGTGTGTACTGTACAGCCATGTGACTACACACATTCAGCTGCATCCAGTGCTGCATCAGTGTGGTCATGTTAGCTTGTCACCAGGTTACTAAACATTGAATCCTTGCAAGTATAAACATGTAGTGGCACCAGTGGACGCACAGTTTCTTGTCATGTATAAAGTGGAAGTCAGATCTGAATCTAGCAAACAGTGAAACCAAGATATTTCAGTTGGAAATCTTTGACCACAGACACACCTGAGGCGGCATCAAGTGAGAGACTCAGCCCTACACTTATGAGACCCTTTAACTGAAACTATACATCCTCTAATCCAGCGGTCCCCAACCTTATTTGCACCACGGACCGGTTTAATGGAGGCATTCATTTCACGGACCGGCCTACAAGGTGTGGCAGATAAATGCAGCAAAAACAAAATAACATCATCGGAATAAAAAAAACCAACGAATATTTACCCTCAGCAAAGAAGCTCTCCAAAGACATTTGTTTTTTACTCGTTCTCGCTAGTTTGCGGACTTATTTTTTGAGGTATCTGATCACGTGACTGAGACAAGACGTGTCAAGAGGCGCAGACAAAAGTTAAGTCAGAAAGAATAAAAATTTCAAAATAAAACATCTTTCCGCCTCATAATTAATACAACAGAAATTGTATAAATTATTTAATCTTTCTGTGCGCCCCGGTAATAAATGCCTCACAGACCGGTACCGGGCCCTGGCCCAGTGGTTGGGGACAACTGCTTTAATCCTTAATATTCAAACAGCTGATATATTCAAATTGACAGGGATTGTGGACAGTGGAGGATTAATATATTCACATGTGTACATTTTACACTCTTAGTGTACAAGAAAGAAACAAGAAAAAGACAAAACAATACAAATGTAGTTTAAAAGTAGAACAAACACAATGAAAATATGAAGTAAAATAAGGATAAAATAAAATAAAATGGATGATGAGTGCCCTAACAAAGCTGAAGTTTTAAAATGAATGGTCAGATTAGGTTAAGTGTGGTCATATTTACAAGCTGTTGGAGAGCAAAGCATCTTAAAGGAAGAAGTGGACATAACAATAGTTTCTCAGACTCGCATGAAGACCCATTTTCCTTTATTTTTTGGTTTTACACTTCTCATTATTCATCTGTTATCCCTTAGGGTTAGGGTTAGGGTTACTAACCCATTCTTACTGTTGGGGAAAAGTTAAAGCAGCCAGTCATAAAAGTAGATAAACTGAAGAAGGAGAGGAACTATATCTGCTGATTTTGATGCATAAACACTTTGTTTTTACCCTTTTTATATCTCTGAGTTAAATAAACAGCCTAATCCTGATGAGGCTCCTCTGCTGACAGATAACTGACTTGGTAAGATATTCAAACAGAAGGTCTGATTTAGTGTCTGAAAAAGAGTAAATATGGGAAACAGACATGTGCAAAGGACAAAATGTAAATAATGCAAACCCCTCTGGCTCCAGAGAAGGTTTCATTCATCACAGCAACATGTCTAACCTTTACTTTAAAATGAAAAACCGGGGTGAAATATTCTCAATTTTCATAAGCGTCCTCCGTCTGAGTCCTCACAAAGATAGGAAGACAGAGGTTCAGGAGCACAAACACCCGGTCACACAGCTCCATATGCTGGACACTCAACACTTCAAGCGTGTAACATGGACACAAACCACACGTGTGAGCAAACACACCACGACGAGTCACGTCAAACATTCATGCACACACGCAGTCTGATTGTATACCTTCATACATATATCATCACATAAAACTGTCTCCTGCATTACACTGTTCACAAACAGGAACATGGAGAATGATCTGCTAAAATGTTGTGCTTATTGAATAACAATGTGTGAGATTTGATTATTATTCAGGATCAAGATCAAATGTACTGTTCCCCGGGGAAATCTGCTCCGAGCTACTGCCACACGCAACCTTCACTGCCAGACAAACACAGCAGCATCCTCACAGCAATGAATGCATTAAAGTGTCAAAGTGTGGAAAGTCACAGATTTCATACTGTCAACACTTTAAAATAAAAACAGCAAATGTGAATAAACATGTTAACCAGGATATTACATCAGATTATTTCAATCTTGATGTGAACAGATCAACAGCTGCTGGAACACAAATGAATATTATCATTAGATTTATTTATTTCATGTACTGCAGTGTAAGGAAGTCACCATGTTGGAGAGTTAGGCTCCGCCTCCTCTCTCCCTCCCTGATGTTCACCATTGAAAGTGAAAGTTTCAGCAGGTTTAGGACACGGGATGAAATGAGGGACAATAAATGGACATTATAAGCTGAATATGAACTTTTTTGAACAGCAGTCTGTGCAGAACTAGCAGGAGGCTGACACTGTAAATATAAAGCTGGAAAATGAGCATAATAGGTTTTCTTTGAAACTAAACTAAACACATTATTCTACTCATGAACCACAGGTTGAAGCAGATTTTACAGTTGGCACAACTCTGCAGAAACCCTGTGAAGAGATGCAAATGAATGGAAATGTTCTCCTTTCACTGCTAATTAAGATAAAGATGTGTTTCAAAAAGTGTGCTTATCTCAAAGCAGCTGTAGTGTTTCATAATGAGATAAATAATGAATGCATGCCGTTACTTATGGTTACACCGAGAGACCTTTGTTGTGTTAAATTAAAAAAGATAAAGCATAATGAAAAAAGATACATACACTTTATTTCTCTCCACGGGAAAATTTGTATTGGACACCACACTGCAGGTACGTAATAACAGAATAATAACACAACATCATATCTGACCCACGAGATAAAACATAAACCGGCTGCTTTGAAACAAAACAGAGATTAGAGAGATCAGAGATTATATATGACTTTTTACCATTTATTTATATGGTTAATTATATATATTTTTCATATTGTTTAGCTTTATAATTAAATGTGATTAATAACCTTTTTACACATCTACAACTCATGAAAACATAGTGAATCCCACTTACTTTATTTTAATTTGATCAGAAAAAGCCACACTGAAACATTGTAATTATCGAATGTTTAAAATTAACTCCCACAAACAATATTGTTGAAAAGACCTCAGTGTGATTAATATAGAATAACTACAGACCTGAAAACATCTGTTAAAAAGACAAAAAACCTCCAAGAGCTTAAACAATGTCTACATCACAGCAGTATTCTTACTGAACCAAATCTCCTCTAAATATTTTTTGTGATGTTTTTCTTTGATATGCAGTGACCACAGATGCAGAAATGAAACAAAACATCCTTATACTGATCTAATAACTGCAACACTGAAGCATGACAGACTCATGAAACTCACAAAATGTGTTACAAACTAACGAGGTGACTCACCAAAGGCACATGTGTAACCAGGCAAACACTCACATGCAGATGTACATAAGTGTGGCTGTACATTAATGAGTCACCATCATAAGGCCATAGAGTCATGCCCGGGAACACATTCATTATACAGACGCGCAGCCCCGGCTGACACAACACGTTCACATCAACACGATGTTGTCTGCATGAATGCATCGCAGCCTGACATGAATCCAGGGCAGAACGGATTTCCGACAAACAACCACCGAGCGGTCAACACGGACTCTGCTCAGCCTCACAGTGGAGTTTAGATGTGACTGATTACAGACCAGCTGGTTGTCGGGGATTTCACACACATTCTCCTTTTCTTTTTTTTGGAACTTTAATTATTATTTTTTTTTTATCACCAGCTTAAACAAACTTTGAAATCAATAAATGAATAAATAAAAACAAATTGAAAAAGGGGGGTGGTGGGGATGCTTCAGAAAACTAGATACATTTATTTACCTGTGAGCACCATATATTGAATGGACCAAGCTAACGTGATGTCACCTGTTGGTGTGTGAACTCACCAGGAGTTTGGTCTCTGAACATCGCCATGTTGGTTGTTTGGAGCCAGAAGTGACCATATTTGGATATGAAGGGAGCAGTGAGGAGGCGGGTCTGACCCTCTGACCCTGAGGACAGTAGCTAGTGTGTATGAGACGTGAGTTCAGTGCTGCTCTCATTGGAGACCAGAGCTGTTGATCAAGCTGACCCCGCCTCTAACTCCTCCTCCTCTCTCAGCCTAATGTCTCCTTAGTGATGAAATGGTTTTCAGATGGACCAGCTGAGAAGAAGAGTTGACTTTATCTCATGATATCAGAGTAACTTGTAGAAAAAACATATTGACTGATTTCTCTACACAGTCTTTGTTCTTTACACATACAGTGGTGTGGTTGTTGTATGCTGTTAGTGTAATGTAACAACAATACAGTATATCTGACTCCAGCATAACTTTAGTTTAACCAACTGTTCACGCCAAGTACAAGGTGTGAATTTAACACAACTTTAGTGTAATGAATTATTGTGTAATGTTTTGTTTTGCGCACCCAGGTTTATGGGGGAGGAGGAATGTGAAGATACTCGGTGTACTGTTGTGTTTGTTGTTTGCTTGTTTGATGGTTTATCCACTGGTGCCAGTTATTGTGGGAAACAAATGATGCAGACAGGACGTAATGAGCCCAGCTCAGCAAGACCAGAGGCACGAAGGGAGAGCTCAGGTTTAGTTTAATTTAACTTTATTTATTCAGGGAGTCTCAGTGCGATCATTGAGACCTGAGAACAAACTCCATACACAGAGCAATGGAAATCATTCGCTCTCTATATCCATCGAACACACACACACACACACACCACACACACACACACGGCCACATTAATTAAAATGTTCACAATTATTATTAGACATCTGAGCCCCCAGTCTCCCAGAGGTGCGAGTGTCTCCAGCTTCAATCTGTGCTACAGCTCAGATCTGCAGTGAAGTCACCACATGAAAACCAGTCCTTCCCAACTTCTCCAACACACTGCACTTTAAACACACACACCCAAACAAACACACAACACTCACAGATTAACAAATCATCCTCACCAACGGCACACAATGAGGACCCCAACTGCTACCCTCTGTAAGCACAGAGAACACATCCAAGCACATGTGCAGCATTAAAGTTGCACAGGCTGGTGTAAATGTTGTTGTTGTGCGGTTCTCCTCTTGCACAGCTGGTCGCTTTAATTGTTGCACCCCATCCCGTTAGCACTGTCAGATCTGAGCTCTTAATCTGGAACAGATTTTTGTAAGACTCTGATGATGTACAGTGAAGAGCTGTTCCCTCATCATCACCAGGCTGATGGACTGTTACAGGAGGGTTTGACGTGTTTACTGCACATATACAAATGTTTCATTATTTATGTGTTGATGATTTATACATTATGAAACGCTACATGTGAAGCATCCAGAGAAAATAAAAACACATCTGTCTTCCTACAGGGACCTTCAGCTTGTGGTGTCACCCCAAGTTTGAGGACCGCTGTCATTCTGTGGTGGAGTTCATCGAGAGAGCCATCATGCACTCCAAGAACGGCAAATTCCTCTACTTTCTCCGCTCCAGAGTCCCAGGTAAAAACAAATAAATATAGGTCATATACATTCACACGCACCAGAGATGATCAAAAATGCATGTGAGTTGCCACTTAGTGAGAAGAAGAGGAGGAATATATGTGACTGTCTGTATGTCTGCATTTAACTCATGAATAAATTATGATTGTGAGAATGCATCTTGTCTTACATACAGTATGTAATCTGAATTTGTTGTGCATGTTGATGATACACAGCCTATAACTCTAAATATGTACATTACATTGGTATTTACTGTGTCCCCACTCCATATTTATGTATGTGCCCTCAGGTAGTAGACAAGTGTGGTCACATCAGCAAAATGCTAACACACAGTTAATATTCAACCAATATCTCCTACATTTGCAAGCAATCAGCAGAGAAGATGAAGTTTATGACATGTGTGATACTGTTGAATCATATTCCTCCCTTGTAAATTTTTATCAGACATAAATTCTTCAAAATAACACAAGGTTATGTTTCTCTTAATAATATCACACTGAAACTGTGGCCATGAATCAACATTATTCCACCAGCACTCCAGCTAATGCATGATTCACTGCAGTTTTCTAGCTAAACACTACAGTGTGAAGCTGTTTAACGAGGCTGTAATGTATATTTTATACTAAAAATGTATCTGGTGGTGATAAACCTACAGAGATGTAGCAGAATGTGCAGCTCCCATTGGCTTTACAGTACTTTGCATTGAGTTTTAATTTGTTGTTTAGCTGTATGGTTATAAATCTGCTGTTGTATTCAGCTTGCACTGCTGTCCAAGTTTTTTATTTACTGCTGTTTTCAGAGGAAAAACTCTTAAAAAAACAACAACAACTCCAGCTTTTAGTAGCTAAAGACAAACATTTTTCTCTGGGGTTGGTGGAGACTAAAAACACACAAAAAAAAGGTGAATATTTGACTACAAACACTGCTCCACATGCACGATAATGTTGCTTTGTTGGTTCGAGTGTCTGGAGTTTAAAACAAATCAACCTATCTATCTATCTGTGTGTTGTTGTTTTCAAAATATTATTTGGGACAAAGATGGACAAAGCAACCGGGCCAGAAGTCAGTGCTGCAGTGCAAAAAGGTGCAATACCAATGATGGCCACTGGACGATGAGTCAAAAAAACTCCAGTTGGTGTCAGTTCAAAAATGGCCATTTTTCAATCCTGAAATATTCAGACAGAATATTTTTTCCACAAGTGATTATGATGTCATCAGATAAATTCAACTCTTTTTCTCAAAGATCTGGTGGTTTATCTGAAAATCATTTCACCATTAGGGCGATATTAGACTGAGAGGAGAGGAAGGTTTAGGGGCGGGGCTAGTTTGATCAACAGCTCTTGTCTTCAATGAGAGCAGTGCTGAAGTCGAGTCTTGTACACATTGGGCACCGTCCTCAGGTTCAAGGTTTAGACCCGCCTCCTCACTCCTCTCTTCATGTCCAGGGACACAGAGATTAGGGACAATGTGCAGCAGAGATACCGGGCTGTAACAGGGCTGTTATAAGAGTATGTGTGCATCAGCTGAGGGGTTTGCTGGGTCACTGTGTGTCAAACGTTTCCTCTTTCTTCCAGGGCTTCCTCCCACTCCGGTCCAGCTGCTGTATCCTGTATCTCGCTTCAGCAACGTGAAGTCACTACAGCACCTCTGTCGCTTCTGCATCCGACAAATAGTCCGCATCGACCACATCCAAGAGCTTCCACTGCCCAGGTACTCAGCACCTTACAGTCATGTGATCATTTAAGTGCCCGCCATTTATTCTGAAAGGTGCATCTGTGGAAACCCCTGCAGCTACCTTCAACCAAGGAGCTCTCCAATGTGTGCCATGTGTGGATGATAGTACATTTAGTTTGTATCCAGCTTGTTGAGACAACTTGCAGCCTGTCAAGGAGAGGCATGAGGATTTTAAAAAGTTAATAATGTGATGGTGCTAGGAGTGTGGCTCTACCTTCAGACTGTAATGTCACATCAAATATTGGATGGATGGTCTTGGACTTTTTGGGAGATCTCCTGACATTTTATCTCCCTGCTGACATTTACCCAGTGAAATATCGTCACAGTTACTTGATGGATTGCAATGATATGATTTATGGACATTTATGATTCCTTGAAGGGCCAGATTACCCTGGAGGTGGACCCTAGTGTAGAAACTCATCGTTGGTACTCTCTTGATGCTACTATAAATGTCATTGTCTCTCTCTCTATATATATATTTTTTTTTGGGGTGTCCATAAACAATTTGACAGAGAATGAGATCATACTGTGGTACCAGCTTCTTAAATATCAACATGTTTCAATGATAGTTCACTCAAATTTATCAGGTTTTTAACTGTTGGTCGGACAAAAAATTAATCAGAATCTGTATGTTTGCTTCCTACAGTAAGGATGGGTATTTTCACTATAATGTGAGATTTTATACACAAAGAAATAATCAACCTATCACTTTTTTCTTTTCTTTTGCTCACAAAATGAGCTGAAGTAAAACAATGTATATGTTTAAACAAGATGTGCCTTTACACGGTGAAGACGGAGGCTCTGACATGGATTGTTAATATTTTCTTGTAAATGACATTGAATTAACCAGTAGCTTTAAGGGTCAGTCCTGATTTGCCTGGTTTCTAATCCAACCTTTGACTTTGTTGACTGTTGATCCTCTTGTGTCTATGATCACCTCTTCCCAGACCGCTGATCTCCTACCTGAGTAAGTTTTATTACTACGACCCTGAGGAGGAGATGTACCTGTCAATCAAGAGCATCCGGAGGGTGGTGGGAGCAGAGCAGGAGGCCGAGTCGCAGACGTAGCAGCAGAGATCTCCTCAGCTCAAGTGAGTTGGTTTCTCATGAGTCTGCTGAAGTTGTTACTCTTGTTGACGGTGGTCACTTTAGCCCAGTGTTAACCTAGCTCAACTTAGCACTTAAACGAAACAGAGGGAAACAGCTCTGTCCAAAAGTAACAATGCAATCTAATGACGCATTTACACCGGTACCTAATCGCCTCCCTTCGGTTTTGGTGCATTTACACTGGCAAAAAAGTTCCTGGAACTTGGTACCTGGTACAACTTTTCGTACCTCCTCTCCTGCGGTTCCAAAAAAAGTACCTGGTCAGGTCGAAGCAGGTACTAAAATCTTATTGGTCAGAATCATCACTGCGTCGTTGGTCAACACTGCGCGGCATGTAATCTGTCCCGCAAACACGCCATTTTTAAATCTTTGGCAAACCGTGCAGACGTGTTTGAAATAACAACAAGAACAGAAATTACATCTGTTAGAAATCCTGCCCCATGGACTCAGGACGAGGTGCAAACCTTTCTGTCATTAGTCGCCGATGAGAAAACTCAGCAGGAGCTGGACGGCGCGGTCAGAAACGAAAGAATCGCATAAAAGATGACGTCACGGAGGAGGGACTATCCTCGGCAATGTAAATGCAATCCGATCCCGAGCGATCCGAGGCGAAGCGAAGTGAGTAGGTACCAGTGTAAATGCGCCATAAGTGTGTTGTTTTCTTGTATAGGATAATATTACATTTTACCTAATAACACATTAATATATCGTTACCCCAACTTGTCTCCAAACTGTGTCTCCAGGTTTCTTATGGAGGACGAATCTGCACTGGTCTGCCTGTCTTCCAGCATCATCCAGTCAGAGTCCCTGGACATCTGTGTGTCCAGTTGGACAGGGATGGACCCTCCTCTCTGTTGATTTGGACTAATGAACGGAGGGATGACTGTGTGCAGCTGGACGGTGGGACAACATGTTGACAGGACGTGCAGATGCAGAGGACTCAGTCAGATCTGAGAAGGGACTGCAGAGACATCTGAAAAACCAGACACAAAAAGAGAGCGTGAATTATGAACTCCATTTTCCAATTTCCTGAACCTGCTGAACTGGACTTTTAAAACACAATGCACTGGTCAGTTTGTACAACTGTTGTTCGCTGCCATGTCCTCGTTATTTTCCTTCCATTCTGTCAAAATGATGGATTTTGGATTAAAAGATTTCCTTGGGACAGATATACACACAGAGGCAGGGCGAGAGAGGCCCCTCACCGAGCACAGCTGTTTATCAAACTGTTTATTGTCTTCAGAATCAAAACAAATCGGCTTTATTTATTTATTCATTTATTTATTTATTTATTTTGATCAGAAAAAGAGTCTTTTTATTACTTTAATTGTCATTTTTCTGACTCGGTGTGATGTAGTTTGAGAAACATGATAAGGAATAGCACATCAAGATATTGTTTGATGCTTCTGACGTGGATGGACTCCCAGACACTCTGTATCCTTTGTGTGGACATCATTTGATTCATCATAATTTTGCTGGGAATTTAAAAAACGATAAAACATTGAATGTATCTGGAAATTTCCAGAGGTTGCACAGGGGAGTTTGTATGATATCATAGGAGAACTGAAGGCTGCAAACATGTAGTTTTCAAAGTGTGACAGTTATTTTAGGAAATGTCAAAACTCGACCGTCACTATTCCTTGAATTTCAAATTAACATACTCAAATTTACTTTCAGTGTCTGAGCAACAATCAAAAACCCAAAGATGTCCAGTCTACTATCACAGGAAACTACCAAATTCGCGAATAATTATATTTAAATCAATCAAAACTTTATTTATAAAACACTTTTCATACAAAAACACAACCCAACGTGCTTTACATATTACATGTGAAGAACTAGTTAAAGTGAAAACAGTTTCAATTTGTGATCAATTAAATTGTTGTCATTTTCCTTTTCTGCCAATCACTCAGTACTAATTGAACACTCAGTCATCGTGTCAGTTTAAGGGACTTTCTGGATGCCTGGAAAAATAATGGGACTGGCATGTACAGTTGGGGGTCAACAGAGTCCCGGCAATTAAATTTTGCCCTGAGGCCCCTAACGATGTTAATGCAGCCATGCTCTCCAGCATTAAACTTCCTGTCTGCCTGATTACCTCCATTAACACCGACTGGAGTGTTACAGTATGACATTTCAAACTCCATACAGCACAAATCATTTATAAAGTGACCCCAGATGTTACATCACTGCACTTCTCTAAAACAGAAAAACTCCATCATTGAATATCAGTTTCTGGGATTTATGCTTCTTAACAACTTCCAGACAGACTTTCAACCTTGTTGCTCTCCATCAGTGAGCATGCACATCAGGAGATAACTCCACACACACAGTTTATGAGCTTAATGAACATGAAGTGTGTTTCTGATCTCACCTGTTCGTCACCTGGTACAACAGCTCCTGTAGTTGCTTTGCATTCTGGTCTATTGAAGCTCCTGTGTGATGTTTTATGTCATGTTGTTGTTGTTGTTAATGCTCAGACAGGCATTCACAGGAATAGTACAATCACACCAAAGAAATAAATATCCTCAGACTCCCACTGCATAAACAGATGACGTTAACATGTTTCTGCTGATTTAAGCTGATTTTATCTTTGCATCAACATTAAACAGGAGACTGGAATCGAAGGTAATTTAAAAAGTTTTGCAACTAAACACAAAAGACACTTGTCTGAATTTTACATTACTGCACTGGGAATACGTGATTACAGCCTCATCCCCCCATCATGCCCTGCCTCTCGGTGTGTATATCTTCCACTACTGCTCTCTCTACCTGTCAGTTTTATTTGTTGAAATGCACAGGTGTATTTTGCTCATTCTGTTTCTCAGTACCCTGAAGCTGGCTACTGGCTCAGCGTTTTCAGTAAAAAAAGAAGAAAAATAAACAGTGGTGTGTGGCATATTTTTTCAAGTTGAGTATTTTTAATCATGATATTGAAGGTAATAAATCTGGAAACATTTTTGGTAACATAATGAACTAATGACTCAGTTCATGGTCCGGCCTCTGTCGTGAGACCCACCACTTCAGCCTACAGAGGATACATGACGCACACACAGAATGAAGTGTGGCTACACTCAGGTAAAACACCTTCAGGTCAAATATCTAACTAAAATATCTAATATCTATCTCTCTGCCAACATCAACCAAAATCAACACAAACTCCAAAACTTACACGATACCCTCTCCTCAAAGATGATATTGGAAATATAGGGGTTTTTACACTGCAGGAATAAGGAGGAAAATTTGTGTTATTTGCCATCTTGCATATATTTTAGCTGAAACATATTTCAATCTACATTGAATATATCACCCAGTGACAAGTGTTGGTCTATAAAATATCAAAGAAGAGCTAAAACTGCATGACACAAGTTCCCTGACATCACATTTAATCATTTTAATCTCCAAATATACACTTTAAAGTTCAACATGAGGCAGAAAATGAGAAATCTGAATGTTTAAGAAGCTGAAAACAGATGTTTTTTGGCCGTTTCATTACAATAAATAATTGAATAACCAAAACATTTCAGCTATATTATGTCAGATATTTGTTTTCCAGGCAACAGCAAATGGATGCAGCACTATTTAGCAACCAACACGAACATGGTTGCGCGACACGACTGCAGCTATGGCATCCATTTCTGAGAGTTAACACTGTAAAGATGTTTCACAGCTTCTACAGAGTGCTTCATTTTTTAATGTCAGCTATTCCCTTTGAAATGGTTAAGGCTGAAAACTCTCCAGCTAATGCTCTGGCTCGCTCATGAAGCCTGTTAAGTGAAAAAAGTGAGATATCCCAGTTAAATTATGCAGCTCTCCCTCTCTGAGGCTCTCCACAGAGGTGCCTGGGGAGAAGGTGATAGACAGTATCTGCATCCTCCACTGCCAACTACAACACACTTGAGGTGAAGAGGAAAAAAAAGTACTTTAGCTAAAAGCAGGACTCCAGTTTCCCGAGCACTTTAAAAAAAAAACCCGTGCAGTGATGCAGGGAGAGGACGCACAGGGGAGAAACCAGAGATGTCTGTATGTGATTAAGGTCAAGAGCACTCTTTACGAAATGCCTATATGAAAAGGCGCTGCGTGCATTGTGGATGTGAATAGAGTCACGAGGAGTGATCCAAAGAGAAAGAGGGACAGCTCATCGTAGCCTACATGTCGGCTGAAAGTGCTGGGGGCCAACTCAGCTGATGCTGACGACAGATGGGACTGACAGCCACCACGGCAACATTTTCTCCACGGGCTGAAAGGCCTGCAGTGGCAGAGCTGGGCTCATGTCAGTCTTTCTTGTTGGGTTGTAACACAAAACCAAAAAGACAAGGTCCAAGTGTTTAGTGTTCACATCTGGTCTGAGTCAGAGGAACCAGTCAGAGTTTTAATGACCTATGCAACAGATAATACAGATTTTGTTCAGAGTCATCATACAAGTCACTTTATCAGTTTCTAACACACTGATATATCATTATTACTATGTTATTATATTCAGTTTATCTGTTGTCTAAGTCAATGAATTACTAAACTAGCCTATTGTGGACAGGATCAAGAGCCAAGAGGTCCAGAAGTTACTGTTTACATGTTGTAAAGTCAAACAAACAACTACAAAGAGACTCAAAACAACTCGAGAAAGATGTAAGCCCACAGTCTATATTTAGGATGAATGAAGTTAAAGTGGCATCAGGACTTTGGTTTGTGAACCCACATTTTAAATCCAGGAGTTTGGCATTTGAAAGTCACCATGTTGGTTGTTTGGAGACAGAAGTGAGGAGAGGGATCTGACCTTTGAACCTGAGGATACTGTCCAACGTGTATGAGAGGGAGGGATGGAGGGCGGGATGATAAGATGGTCAGAACTGTCAATCAAACTCACCACACCCCTAAATCGTCCTCGTCTCTCAGCCTAATATCTCCTTACTGATAAATGATTTTCAGATGGACCAGATCACTGAGAAGAAGAGCTGACTATAACTAATGACGTCAGAATGACTTGTAGAAAAAAATGTCTTGACTGAGTATTTCATGATAGAAAATGACGGCCTGTTGACCGGTCCAGGGTGTACTCCGCCTCTCACCCACTGCCAGCCCCCACGACTAAATTGGTTAAGTGGGTGTAGAAGATGGATGGACAGATATAATGAGAGTTTTCTGGAGGCAGGCTCTGGTCGCCATCGGAAGTCTTGCACTTTTTTCACTTCCACATTGACTTCCTTTTTCAGACCCGATTGCCTCATCTATTTCTTTACACAGTCTGTGTGTAGACCAGTGTGAAACCACACACAATGTACTCAGCCTGACATAACAAAGACTGCAAAGAGACAGAAAATGAACAGAGAGGGAGACGGAGCCAACTTAACAGAGAGACGCTAATTAATGTGAACAGAACATACACAAAGGGACTTTAAAGAGATGCAAAAAAGTACCACTACTAGCAGCCAAAAAGATACACAAATACACAACTGAACAACTGCAGTGAGTTACAAATAGACCTGAAACATACATACCTGTCAAAAGGAAATGTAAAATGCACATCAGCATCGGTTGTTTTTGTTTTGTGTATCTTTCAGTCTGGGTGTTAGAGAGGTGGGGGGTCTTTTACAACACAATTATACAGTGTATCGATTAGCAGAGCTTTAAAATTAAACAGAGCAGTCAACTAATGACTTGAATGCTTTATTCACTTCTGGATCAGCAGTTACTAAACAAGCAGGGAGTCTAATACAAGGTCAGAGAGGCTCTATTGTGCAAGCTGTGCTGAAAACAATAGGATTCACTGGACAGCAGCTTGAATGCCACACCTCTGTTATTTGACGGGGATAGATAAATAGATAGATCGATCAAAATTTTGTAGTTTTTACCCAACATTTTAATTGAACTAAACATTTTGTTGTTTTTACCCATCATTTTGTAGGTTTTAGGTGAGAAGAGCAAAGTACTACGTAAAAACTACATAATGTGGGGTTAAAACAATACATTGTTGGATAAAAACAACAAACATTGAGTTAAACAAATAAAATATTGGGTATAAACAACAAAATACAGGTTAAAACTACAAAATGTTGAGTAAAAATGACAAACTGCTGCGTAAAAAAACTCATCTTGATAAATAAACCCAGCATGAAGTTAGTCCAACATTAACCCGGTTCGGGGTTAAAACAATCCACCATATTTTAGTGTGTAGGTCGATGTGGATGTGGACATCTAGTATCGATGAATACCAACTTGAAGTATGTAAACTATCCACGCACGCAGACACATAGCCCTGCAGTGTGGCATGTGCACATTTTTTAAATGAATTTATAATCCGTTTACACTGGCTTAGCGCTGACTGTGTTATCCCACATAACGGTCTGCTCCACACGTTACACCGTGGGACAGTTTAAACAGGTCAGACACCAGCGACTTAATGCTCATTGATCAACGAGGTTGTCATTCTTGTTGTGACCGGACTGCCCCTCAAACGCCACATTGGCCATCGGGGACGTCAGTGAAACCATGAGCCTGCTGTAATAGGCCGCTCGCTGGTTCGAGGTCCGGCCCTCGGTACCCGCCCCGTCAAGCCATATCTCGATATCCCATTGGTCGTACCGTCGTCCATCCACTGACGTTCATAGATTTCGGCTTAGGATTGGCTCAGTTGAATTTCAATCACAATAGCAGCTCAAGATGATTGGCCAGTGTCGCCATCGATCACCGTTCTATTGTACGCGGATTGGTGCAGCAGCGCGGGCGGATTCCTCCATGGGCTCGGTCTTCAAGGCTCGCGGAGAGCGAATGTCGTCATGAGCGGTGGGTAGGAATTAAAACATTGGTGTTTATATTACATTCTACTTCGTAAAACATCATATTTGCATTGAAGAGAAAAGCACTGGACATTATGTGGTACGAGTAACTCTGTTTGGGGGCACGCGGGCGGTTATGTGAACCCAGATATGCAGTGCTCTTCCGGTAAAGCGCTGCCTTTCTGTAACGTTATCAAAGAGTTTGACTGGCTAGCTACGCGTCAGCTAGCCTTAATGCTATGTAGCTCGTGCTTTACTTGTTTTTATTTCCATCCGTGCATTTCCACTACCCTTCAATTCTTCAGCTAAGCACGGGGTTTTGTGATGGTGCAAGTAACGTGCCCACCTCGACTCGGTTGTCAGTACGAAATAAGCTGCACAGATATTGAATCAGCTTAAGCTAGCTACTAGCCACTTCACCCTACCCCGGTTTGTCAGTGTTGCTGCTGAGCTAGCTTGCTAACGTTAGCTGCTTGTCCACAGCAAACCAGAGGATGTATTTGATGGCGGCGCTATTTTGAGGCCGCACTGTTTTTTCTGTTTGTGCATTACTTCCAGGACTTAAAGACACACTCGCACAACTGGTGGCTGTAAAATAGCTGAAGTTGGGTTAATTGACGTGAAGGACTGTGATCACACATTTGTAAAGTGAAAGTGCCTCAGTCTAGACAGCTTAGTGGCTCAGCAGGCTGAGATGTCCCCATGTGAAAGTCTTCTGCTCTGACACTGACAGGGAAGTTGAGGCATTGTTATTCACAGCTGCATTTCTCTAACTTTTACTTGATGAGGCAGGCAGCTGCTTTCCAACAGAGGAAAAAGCTCCTGTTTGTTCTGCTGATCAGCAGCCACAACCTAGTGACTTAGTGTATTTTCTATCAGGGTAAAATTCAGTGTTGACAGATAAAGTAGTAGAAACCTTCATCTTGTAGTAAACAGGATTTAGATGACCCAGGTTTTGAGTTATTCATACTTGAGTATAGTTTCTGCCCCCTGTGTTATCATCACACCAGAGTCACAGAGAATTATTGTTTTGGAAAAATGACTACATGGCGAACCTACGTGGATTTCTACCCATGCGGATAAAGAGAGTATTTCCACTCCATGATAAGAGAGATTTCCCCCCCCAGACTGTTTTATATTCCTAAATCTGGGAGTTATGTGGTTATATCAGTAGTAGTTATCTTCATGCATTTTTGCACTTTTCATTATTTTCTGTATTCTCACAAACATAACATGTACATACTATTCCTGTTGTTCAAAAGACAAGGACAGCAATGCTATTTCTAGGTAAATGTGTTTATCCTGCAGCAGACACAGTATTTTTAATCCAGCAGGGTCTTTCAGGATGCTCATCACCAAATGCATGAAATCAGCATCTTTTGTAGTTTGAGTAGCTCAGTGACGAATCACTCTTTCCTTCATAGCCTGTGTATTACTCACATATATTTCTAGTTGTCTGAACAGTGCTCTGTTGCTGGCCACTGTTTATATGTCCCCTGCTGTTTGATTTCAGGTGTTTGCCAGCTAATGTGCGTGGAGTTTAACTGATGTGCTCAAGTGTTTGTAATATTTCTGTTTGTTTCACACCTTTATGAATATTGACAGATATTTAGGTATTTGATTTGTCCAAAAAAAGGAACAATGAACAATGCAACCATGAACAAAGAGGCTACAGCCGACACAAACCTGTTACATTTGTATGTTGCACTGGGGTTTATTTTGAAATGTCGGTTTTCAACTGGATCTTTTGTACAAGAGGTTGTGGAAGAGGTCGCTCAGTGTAAATCACAAGTGTACACCACTTTACCCAGAGCACTTCTGTTTCACTGTAACAGCCTCAACCTATTTTGGCCATTAGGCAGCTTTTCCTGGTCTTCAAGATTTACCCTGCTTCCTAAACTGCTGGGCAGCCTGCCCTAAATGTACTTATGCTGACTGTCTAAAGGGAAATATGATATTCTCACATAATGTTTTTGAATGCGGTCCAGTAGCATTTCTTTGCTGCGAGAGCTTCTGAATCGTTGCCAGTAGCTTGTTGTTTGTTGGTCTCTGCTGTTTGTGCTCATACTTTTCCAAACTTCCCAGCTCTCATGGTTAGTCAGTTGACTTCATTACAAACAGCTTACATGATGCTGTTTGTGAAAGATGTTGGTTAGTGTACTGTATTGAGTCTGCAGACAACACAGAACACTGCACTTGTTGAAAATGTTGGCCACAGATTGTGGACTGAATTTTGAAAAGTTGTTAAATCGATACCAAATTCACTTCATACACTTCATACATCGTTAAATGGTGAACAAGAGATAGAAATGCTGTGGTGAAGGAGTGCTTTAAAGTTTTCACTGATTGTCAGCTGTTGTTTTGTCGAGACAACCCATGACAGTGGTAGTTCTCCTCTTCTTTTATATCTTTCTGGTATTGTTACATTTTAATACAGGGACTAAAATAACATATTTTCTGGACTATTTAGCACACCTGTCTATAAGCCGCTATTGAATTTATTCGAACAGTTTCATGTGGTCCACTCTGACCGGGTCTGATGTGACGAGGCTAAATGTATCGGCGGCACGGAGCTTGTTAGCTTATAAAAAGCTAACGAGCTTTGTGCCGCCGATACATGAGCCACACTGGTGTTTAAAATGCAGGGTTCAAAGCGTCGGAAAAACGTAGTGGCTTATAGTCCAGAAAATACGGTAAACAGAATTCTTTAAGTATTATTTAAAACATATTTCTAAGATGTGTGATGAATGGATGCTACTGACCGTGCAAAATATAAAGAGAACACTGCAGCTTGAGCAGCACACATACCTGTGACCTGTCTGTGACTTGTAAACAGGACTGACTCACGCAAAACTTAATTATTGTGCTTCAACATCAACATCCGGTCTTAACACAAGAACACATTGGATGCCAGAACAGTATGTGAGAAGTGAAACTTGACACATTGTAATCACTCCCCTGGCACTTTTGATGATGAGATAATCTTTAATATCCTCCCCCAACATTGAAATATGGAGGAGGAAAAATGAGTTCCTTAAACCTCTGGCATTCCTTGATGTTTTTGGACATGTCAGTCATGCTCTCAAGCCGCATATGTGGTGAAGACAAATATGTCAACCTTCAGTTACTTGCAGAGTTAATCCACTGAGTAGTGCCAGTAATGACTTGATTTATGTAACTGAGTAATTACACTGCTCGTCCGTCTCGGAGCAGTCCTGTGTTGTTGTCAGGTCCTGTGATGTCCTTGAACAGCCTAACCACTGAAAATAGATGCTGCGGCAGCTTGAACATGACTCTGCTCTGTGTTTTCCAGAACAACAGGACAGTATGGCCACCACTGTTGCTGTCAGTCCTAGCGAATACCTTCAGCCCTCCACCGCTTCTACACAAGTGAGTAACAGCCAGATGTCATGTTCTGCTTCCCTCTGCACTATGGTTGCACTCTCCTGACATCACTGTCTCTGTTAACTCATGATGCGCTCGTGTTGTTGCTCCTGTCAGATCACTTGTGTTGGGAACAGTTTATACAAATTAAATGTATTTATTAAATGTTTTTATATCTGTGCATTAAGTAGTCTGGTACAGTAAGGTAGCCTGATAGTGATTTTTCTGTATTAATAATTCAATGTTGGGCAGTTACATAAATATCTAATTAATACTGGGTAATAACAATAAATGAGTCAGAATATATCTTTAAACTGCATCTCATGGACCTTCTCTGTAATGCTTTACATAGCTTAGGATTTTAATAATTGTACTGCTGAATATCTTTTTGAGAGTTTTTTTCTGTAAAAATGTGATGTGCTGTAAATTAATACAACTTAATACTGTGTTCACACTGACCAACAAATAAGTGATGCAATTTCTTGTCAAAGGTCTTTCTAACTAAAATTAATAGTTATTACCACAGATTCTGTTTTGTTTTAAACAATTAACAAATGTTTTAGTTTCATATAGTTATTTGTGTAGGTCTTGAATGTACCGGTTACAATATGATGGGTCAGGTGCATTAGGGGGGCCATTCATGTAGAATAACTCCCTGTTCTGCAGCTAGAGGATCCCACATCTGTACCACAAAGAACCACTGGATCTACAGTGTTTTAGACTCT
>OOFC01030973.1:6753-35990 GCA_900323345.1 Pseudochromis fuscus | reverse complement strand
TTTTACCCACCACAGGAGGCAGGTCAGTGAACGTCTCATTTCTTACCTCCCACATGGGACAGGTCAGTGAACGCCTCACAGTTTACCCACCACAGGGGGCAGGTCAGTGAACGCCTCACAGGAGGAAGGTCAGTGAATGCCACACAGGAGGAAGGTCAGTGAACGCCACACTGTTTACCCACCACATGGGGCAGGTCAGTGAACGCCTCACTGTTTACCCACCACAGGGGGCAGGCAGTGAACGTCTCACTGTTTACCCACCACATGGGGCAGGTCAGTGAACGCCTCACTGTTTACCCACCACAGGGGGCAGGTCAGTGAACGCATCACTTTTTACCCTCAACAGGAGGCAGGTCAGTGAACACCCCACTGCTTCCCTTCCACAGGAGGAACGTCAGTGAACGCCTCACTGTTTACCTCCTACTTTGACTTATATAAACCATTCAAATATAAAAATGTTCAGTTCTTTTAGGACATTTCAACTTGTTTTCAGCTTTTTTCTGCTACCTATACTTTTTTTTACTATTTCTAAGTTTTCCTACTTTTTCCACCTTTTTTCAACTATTTCTGTTTTTTCCTATTATTTCCAACCTTCTTTAACTAGTTCTACATTTATTTTAAAAATATTTTCAACTTTTTTTTTTAACAATTTCTACTTTTTTCAACAATTTCTACTTTTTTCAACTTTTCCCATCTACTTCTACTTTTATATACTATTTTCAACTTTTACCAACTATTTCTACTTTTTTCTACTTTTTCAACTATTTATACATTTTGTAATACAATTTTGTCAATGATCACTTTCTTTTCTCCTTAACAGAAAATATAATCAACAATAATTGAAAATCATCAATTATTGTAGTATTTGGTTCACTTTACCCACTCCCACATAACTTCAGAATTTACTTTAAATTTTTTAAGTAAATTCAGCAAAAAAAATTGAATATCAAAGGCAGATAGTAGAGTTAACAAAAAACAATGTGTCATGTTTCATTGTCCTACTTTGGCCTGAAAGTAGTTAAAGTGAAACCACTGGATCTGCTTTCATGTGTATTGGATTACTAGTGAGAGTGTTGCCTCAGCAGTTAGCTGTGGTCAGAGTGAATAAACAAAACAAGGCCACAACACTGTATTCATACAACTTCATAGTAGCACTAAAGTAATAAAAGATAAACACCAGAAGTTTTTAATAATTTTACAATACAAACAAAAACTAAACTTCACATTCTCACTATTTTTTTTCTTTTTTCCTTCAGGTTGCTGGTGAGTATTGCGCAAAACATGTTTACTTTATGGGCTACTGTGGGGAAATTAAGGTAAACAAGCTGGCCTGGACTTTGCTCTGTCCTTTTTTGATGCCATCACACTGATATTTTGGGTTTTCAAGTTCTACTTCCAAGTCTCTTCATGGATGCATCATGCTGACTTTTCTAAGGAAATTTACTTTGTTTTATTTCTTTATCATTTCATCCTGTGTTTTTTGTCATGTCAAACTTGAGGATGTGTCAGACATACCAGCAATCGCCAAATATTTCAACACAAAAGGAAGGTATGAGGAACTGAACCCACATCTCAGAGAGGACATACTTGCTGTGAACAGATCTATTTTACGGCCTCCATCTTCACAATGTCGCGAAATACATCTGACTGTAGTAATAAGACATGGCACACGATACCCGACGACTAAACTCATCAAGGAGATGCAACAGCTCTACGACATTGTCCAGTACAATGCTTCAGGTGAACACAGCTGGCTGCGTGAAATCCAGACGCAGTGGAAGATGTGGTACACGGAGGACATGGATGGTCGACTTGTCCAGAAGGGCATGAGTGATCTCAAGCATCTGGCTGTCAGGCTGTCAAAGCTGTTCCCCTCGCTGGTTTCAGAGGAGAACCTCCGAGGTGGACGCATCAGATTCATAACCAGCTCCAAGCACAGATGTGTCAACAGCACACTGTCCTTCAAAGCAGGACTGACAGACCTGTGGGCCATTAAAGGTACTACTACTATGCTGAGAGTGCACTCCTGTGGTGCTTTTCTATTCACTTTTTTTCACCTTTACCTGTTGCTTTCCCTCTGCAGAGATCGAGGTTGACCACACACTAGACGACAACCTAATGAGGTTTTTTGACCAGTGCACCAGGCTTGTGGAGGAAGTTAACAACAACAAGTCAGCTGTTACAGAGGTGGACAACTTCAAGCAGGGGCCAGAGATGAGGAGGGTCCAGCAGAAGATAGCAGACCGTCTCAGAGTCCCGTACAATCTCATCACACAAGGTCATATCTTCAGAAACGCTGCCTGTTGAGTTTGTTGTGTGCACTTCAAGTGTTTAATTTTTATCATAACCCCCAAGGATATTTTCAGTCCTCCCATACACAGATTGGTCCTTTTTTTAAAAAACATGTGTTCCAGTTTTATTATTTGTATCAACTGAGTCTCAACAAACATGATTTAACATTGTGAATCAGCTAAGGCATCAATTATGGGGTACTCAGTGTTTAGGAGAACAGTGCTAAATGTCTCAACTCACATTTCACAATAGGTGCAGTTGTTTGTCTGAACCTTCATCTCAAATTTGTGTGGTGAGGTTTAAAATTCTTGTACAATTAAGCAAGCAAGCAACACCTAGGTGCTTCAGTTTCAATAATGTGGTCAAATACTTTCCAAGTGACTAGCGTTACCACATATCCTTTGTGATGCTTTACAGAGGAAGTGTGCACTCACTAATTGCTTTCAAGTTTATTTTGTAAGATTGTCACCTTCATATTGTGCAGCCAGTGACTAAACCACAAAACATTGTTCC
The DNA here is from genome assembly GCA_900323345.1 of Pseudochromis fuscus. Classification (NCBI taxonomy): domain Eukaryota; kingdom Metazoa; phylum Chordata; class Actinopteri; family Pseudochromidae; genus Pseudochromis; species Pseudochromis fuscus. The sequence continues at coordinate 33,185 of OOFC01030973.1, read as the reverse complement.
TACAGATATGGCTGAAGCTGCATTTTACTTGTGCGCTTATGAATTTGCAATCAAAGCAGTGAACTCCCCCTGGTGTCAGCTCTTTGATGAGGATGATGCAAAGGTAGGGGTGTTAGAGATCAACTGTAAATACATTTGTTTCCAGTTATATTTATTTATGGATGTTTAACAAATGATGTTTACATGTGAAACAGTCAACTCATGACTCAAACAGCAGACATATTGACTTTTCATAGCAGATAATAGCAGATAAAGCACAACACTGTTTTTCCATGTGAGTGAATATTGGTCAAATTAATCCCAAAGTAAATCTGACACAAAGGAAAAGAAATGGGATTAAAACAAAACGCCCTTCTAGTGCATACAAAGTAAGAGTAAAATATTTCCATAAGGTCAATGGCATTTGTAACCACAGAAGCACTTCAGCTATTAAAATGGGCCAACCAGTGAGGCATTCAGGTCAAGCAGGGCCACAGGAGAGTTAATCAGCTATTGAATCCACAAACACAAACAAGAAAAAGTTAACAGCCATTTAAATCTAGCTCAGAGGGATCCTCAACATCAGATAGACCATCAAGATATCCTATTGCATGTCTCTAAGGATGGAAGGAGGAAGGTATATACACCAGTCATGACTAACCACCATTCTCCTCTGTTTTCTGTTCCACTATTCATTATCATTCATAAGAAAGGATGTTTTGTACAAGCTGACCTTAAACTCAAGCAGCTTTCCCACATGTCTCATGATTGCTATCTCGGGACATTCATGTTTTAAAAGTGTTCAGGTAAGCCCCCCTCATATAAAATACAAGCTACCGTTGACTTATCTGGTTCAACAGGTTATAGAATATGCAAGCGACCTGAGGGAATTTTGGAAAAGAGGCCATGGTTACGATATCAACAGCAAATCAAGCTGTATCCTGTTTCATGACGCGTTCAGCCGTCTGGACAAAGCAGCCAGAAGGAATGAGTAAGTCAACCTTTAACAGGCAAATGTAGGTTGCTGAAGACCTTGATGAAAGGAATAAATGTGTTTACATTTTCCACCAAAGAACAAGTTTAGTTTTCTTTTGTCTTTTAAAGTCGTAATAGTAAAAACACTTTTTCTCTTCTTATGTTTCACCTTTACTAAATACTCCTTCAGTTTCCTCACCCATGCTGTGTTAAAGCCTACAGGTGACATTTTTAAAGGCTAACAATCTGTGCTACACCTGAACCTGTGCTGCATATGCTTTATGTTACAGGTCAGGACAGCAGGTGGTTGAAGCGGTGACAGTCCAGGTGGGTCATGCAGACACCCTCCTGCCACTGCTCACCCTGCTGGGTTTCTTCAAGGACAGCGAGGCCCTGACATCATCCAATTACGCCACGCAGGCCCAGCGCTCCTTCCGCACCAGCCTCATGATGCCGTACGCAGCTAACTTACTCCTTGTGCTGTACGACTGTGGCGAAGGTGACCTGAGACTGCAGCCACTGCTCAACGAGAAACCTGTGACCTTCCCCGGTTTGACGGGTCAGCACGCCTCGATGCCGTTGTATCAAGATGTCAGAAACCACTACAGGGACCTTCTCCAAGGTTGTGACTTTGAGACTGAATGTCAGCTGTTCAAGCATCCAGCTGTGGTTAAGGCAGACAGTTAAAGTGGTTTTATTCTGTTATGTTTTTAAGTGGAATAAGCAATATGCACGAACAGTGAAAATAAAAACTGCTTGGGGTTTTTTTCTACATATTTTAACTTAAACAAGTTACTGGAAGCATTATTGTGTTTACTCAGACTCTGAATCAAAACTATTATTAATAAATGTAATGATAAATCAAATACTCGTATATAGAAATGCTGTAGATTAGTTATTATCTTAGTCACTTGCACATTACAGATAACCACTGAATGAAACTATTACATCTCAACCAGCTACAAGAATAAAGTACTGTACACGTTTTACCACACCAGTGTTAATAAAAATATTAAATGTTATCCATCACAGTTGATGTACTTTAGGAGAAATACTTTTACTTTGAATACTTCAAGTAAATTTAGCAGATTATAATTCTGGTTCTGGTGTCAGGTAAAATATCTGAGTATTTCCTTTGTCACTGTAGAGCAACAATGCCATAAACTTCACAATGTACTTTTACTCATGGGTATATTTTAAGGAGTTGCTTTGGTCTTATGAAGTGTACACTGCTGAAAAAGTAGAAAGTTAGGAGTATTTATAGACAATACAGCAGAACCATGAAAAGACACACTTTAAAGTACTAATTCCTGGCAACAGGGATAAACGTCCCTTCATAGCTAAAAGGTAAGAACAAGCAGTAATCTAATTAAAAGAGGCCAATGATCAATACCTCTTACAGTCTGTTATGTAATCTCATTACAATGCAAGTTGTGGGGCATTAACTGTAGATATATGTAGCTGATATTTATATTTATATTGTAATTTGGAGTACAGAACTTAGCATTGAACAGAGTTTTATTTGAGGACAACACATGGACAACACCCACCACCCCCTGCATCAGACTGTTGGTGACTGAGCAGCTCCTTCAGCAGCAGACTGCTGCACCCATAGTGTAAGAAGAAACACTACCAGAGGAAATTCATCCCTGCAGCCGTCAGACAGTTCAACAGTCTGACAACCCTGTACAAAAAACATCATATTCCTTCATTCATATTGTGTAATTGTGTACATTGTTATGAAAATTCATTTCTTTTTCTATATTTCTGTATTTTTATCTTCTTTTTTGAAAAAGACATTTAATTCATTTTTTGCACTCTGTACTTTTTTCTGCTGGGGCGACACGGTGGTGCAGTGGTTAGCACTTGTGCTTCACAGCAAGAAGATTCGGGGTTCGAATCTCGGCTTGAACCCCGAGCCCTCCGCCCCTGTGTGGAGTTTGCATGTTCTCCCTGTGCATGTGTGGATTTTCTCTGGGTAGTCCAAGTACTCTGGATTCCTCCCACAGTCCAAAGACATGCTTGTAAGGTGAATTGATCAAACTAAATTGACCATAGGTGGGAGCGTGAATGGATGTTTGTCTATATGTTATCTCTGCGATAGCCTGGCAACCTGTCCAGGGTGTACCCCGCCTCCTGCCCAATGACAGCTGAGATAGGCTCCAGCAGACCCCTGTGACCCAAGTGTGGAGAAGCAGGTATAGAAAATGACTGACTGACTTTTTTCTGCTTGCTGCTGTGATAATGCTGTGATAATTCCCCAGTGTGGGATGAAAAAAGTCCTCTCTCATCTTATCTTATCTTATCTTATCTTATCTTATCTTATCTTATGTAGTAATTCCAAGGCCTATCAATGTCAGTTGTTTCATTAAGTAAAACTCAAGAATTCCCCTTGAGCAGCACTTGGCAACAATGGACAGGAAGATCTCCCTTTTAACAGGAAGAAACCTCAGACAGAACAAGACTTGAGGTGGATGACTTCAGTGGACCGAGGTGAGATGAGAGAAGAGACAGACAAGATGAGCATTAGGAACCAATAAACAGTAAACATTGTTTAGGTTGGTGCACCTGGGTGTAAAAAAACAACAAGACTGAGTAAAAGCAATAAAATGTTGGGTGAAAAAATATATATACTCGGTAAAAACAACATAATGCTGGGTAAGAAACAACAAAACGCCATGGGAAAAGCAACAAATACTGGGTTTAACAGCAAAACACTGGGTAAAAATAGTTGAATATTGAGTATGAACAATGCATTTGTAGTAAAACAATTAAAAGCAATTAAATATTGAATGTGAAACAAGGCACTGTGGAAAAATCATGAAATGCTGGGGTAAAAAACAAAATCCTGAGTAAAAATACTGGGTAAAACCATTAAAACTTTGGGCAAAACCAGCCCATCTTGCTGGATTAGATTAATCTGGCATGTAGTTATTCCAATATTAGCCAAGCAAAGATAACCCAGAATATTTTGTGTTTGGACCAGTAACTGCAGATCAGAGTCATGACAGCTCCACAGATCTGAGACATGCAGAGAGATGACAGGGCCGTGAGGAGAAAGGTCAAACTACAGGAGAGAGAAATTATGATGTGCATATGTGGCATGAATGCAATGGTGGAATAAGATAAATAATACATCCATGATGGCCATCAGAACCACCATGGTCCTCTTGTTTGGATTTCTTTTATTTCTTTAATGAGCAGCATGAGTACACAGGCAAATTTGTACATGTATAATTATAGAAATAAATAGAACATAAAAAAAGGAAAGAAATGTAACCAAATGTAAAGTTTCTATCATAATAAATAATCAATCGCAATTAATATAAGTTAAATAGAGGTTACAGAGAAAGTTCTTTGACATAAGGAGTTAAGTATTTCTGTACACATTGTAACGGATTGGTTGGACAGTACCACATGGACACACGTCACTCAGTTTTGGGTCTGCGCTCGGCCTTACGCACAAACTATGCGGATCATGCCGATGATTTTATGGAAAATCATCGTTATTCATTTCACCACCATAACTGGCTTCTCCTGCTGTTTTCGTAACGATGTGAATCCAGAGGACAACCCAGATATACCAGCGATCGCCAAATATTTCACCACCAAAGGGAGGTATGAGGAAGTGAACCCGCACCTCATCGATGACATACTCGCTGTAAACAGATCCGTCCTGCAGCCCCCCTCTCCACAATGTCGCCCGATCCATTTGACGGCCATAATCAGACATGGCACACGATATCCGACCTCCAAAAACGTGAAGAAGATGCAGAAGCTGTACGATGTGGTCCGCGGCAGCGCGCCTGCCAAAGAGAGCTGGCTGCGTGAAATCCAGACGCAGTGGAAGATGTGGTACACGGAGGACATGGACGGCCGACTCGTCCAGAAAGGTGTGAACGATCACAGGCATCTGGCTGTCAGACTGTCAAAGCTGTTCCCCTCGCTGGTTTCAGAGGAGAAGCTCAGAGGTAGACTCATCAAATTCATAACCAGCTCCAAACACAGATGTGTCAACAGCACGCTGTCCTTCAAGGCAGGACTCACAGACCTGTGGGCCATTAGAGGTATGGCGACCACTGTGGTGAGAAAGCAGTCCTGTGGTGCTTTGCTGGCATGCATTGTAGTTATAACCTGTTGCTTTGTTTCTGTGCAGATATGGAGTTTGAGCATGCAGTGAATGATGCTCTCATGAGGTTTTTTGACCAGTGCACCAGGTTCGTGGAGGAAGTTGACAACAACCCATCAGCCATGACAGAGTTGGACAACTTCAAGCAGGGGCCGGAGATGAGGAGGGTCCAGCAGAAGATCGCCGACCGGATCGGAGTCCCATACAATCTCATCACAGATGGTGAGTGGAGGAGGAAGTATTCCTATAGATAAAGGAGTTTAAAGAATAAAGAAATAGTATGTCACACATGGGCAGATTAACCCACTGGTGCTGATGGGCCCCTGTAACCTTCAAGCTCTATTCAAATACAGTGCACACAGCAGCTTTGTTATATTTCCCACAACCAAACACCCAACTGTGTTCACATATTACCTGGCTCCAGGTTTGCTGTATGGTAGGAGGTTTGTGGTAATTTGACAAAGTAACTAAAATGACAACAACAACGAAACCTGCTGATGCATATTTCACACCTTTCTGGGACCCCGGATTAGATGCCTGGGGTCCCAGGTTGGTAATCCAGCTTTTATATTATGTCATTAGTCAAAATACTGTACTGTTGGATTAATTATTACATATGCATTAACTTGTTAGGAACATAGTCTGTTGTAGTTGAGCTTTAACAACCCATATTTAATAAAGTGGGCATATTTTCTTAGTATTTAATGTTAATCTTTAAAAAAACAGCTGCCACATAGATTTAGTGGAGTACAATATGTAATATGTCCCTGAGTAAAGTACAAATAGAAAGTAGCATAAAAAAAGGAATACTCAAATAAACAAATATCTCAAAAATGTATTTAAAGTACCAAAGATTAGCGGTAAATGTCTTTGATTTTGTTCCCCTCTTCTGGATGGATGTATCAAATTTTGAACTTTATTCTTTAAGGTTTTTTCATGTGGTGTCTGTTTATTACATATATTTATTATTGTGACCACACATATAATCTCACACCATCCAGCAAGTCCCTTAAATGAGGATAAATAAAAGTGGTGATTCTTTAATCCACATTTCTGTAATTCTCTGAAAAATACAGCATAATATAATACCAAGTACAGCCAGCACAAACAAAGTGTTTGAGTATTTGAGGTTAATTTGATTTATTGAGATTATACACAGTTGCCAATTTTGTGAGAATTGCATTAAAAATGTTCCAATTTGAATATATTTTCAAATACTCTGGGTGTGGTTAATTGAATTCACAGCTACATACTGTCGGAGTTTTCAGCCTTCTTTGTGCTGTAAGACTCCTGCATATTCTTTTATGTAAAATGAGACATGGAGACTTCTCTTCAATCAAGAGATTTAATTTCCAGTGATAATCAAAAGTAATGCATACAGAATTCTGGGTTCAGCTTTCCCTAATCTAATACATCAAGTCGCCAGGGCACGAAGTCTAAACGCTGTCTTATACCTTTACCCAGTTTTTATGAACTAACAGAGACAAACTAAGAATGTAGGTGGATCTCATCTTCTGATTGGTGGAGCTGCTCCTCCTGTAGATCACATTCCAGTCACTTCCAGATCCCGTCTCAGCCTTATCTGACTCCACGCTGTGTGGGAAAAATTGGACAACTACGCCGTGGTTATCTGAGTGAGACACAACTGGGTGTCCTCGTCACATCCAACACACATTCCGTGTTTCTCACCCTGAGAAACCATCTCTGCTCTCAGGCATTAAACAAAATAAGGCCATATATGGTCATGCATCTGCTACAGTTATAGTCTAGTACTTTTCCACTCTGAGTATATGTGAACAATGAATACAGTAAATAAAATATATAAAACCTTTCAATACCAGTAGGTTCCTTTCTGGGAAAATCACCATGTATCATAGGGAATTTTCTTCACAGTGAGTATCTGCACAGTAGGTGGCGCTGTGTTCCAGTGACAAAGCATGAAGTCCTCTGCACTGTTAGTAACTCTTTAGTTAATGTTCACTTTGTTGCAGTGAATTCATGTTACACGCCTCAAAATTGACCAGTGGTGGAAAACTAGTCATGTATTATACTTTAAACTTATCCTTACTTTACATTTCTTATATTAAAAGTATGTCTTTAATTCCACTACATTTATCTGACAGTTGAAATTACTTTTTAAATGATCCTTTTACATAAAATTGAATGATTAATAATTTCACACTCTACAGAGATATTTTTTATCCTTTATTTGGAACCACTTGAATAAACTACCCAACAGTGTGTAAGCTACTTTTCCTTTTGCATGTAACTAAACTACATGTACTTTTACTTTTGATACTGAAGTGCATTCTGTATGACTTTTCTACGTATTAACATTTTTATTACAACCCTTCTTTTACAGATATGGCCGAGGCTGCATTTTACTTGTGTGCTTATGAGTTTGCCATCAAGACTGTGAACTCTCCGTGGTGTCAGCTGTTCGATGAGGTTGATGCACAGGTAATGAAATCAAATGTTTGTTTCATGATTTCATCATCAGGGCTGTAGATGTTTATGGGGCAGCTACCTGAACTGTTTTAAAATTCTCTGTTAATCATTTACTACAAAGTGGACAAATGTGATTCCTTTTCCTGTAAGTAGACACAATGAATTTCAGAATGCAAGTTGTTATATAAAATCATATCAATGCCACATCTTGGCATTAATATGCTTTTATTCTTCTTTCTTTTTTAGACTGAGACAAAGAAGTTTACTTGCAGGCATTTTAAGTTTGTAAAACTTAAATTTATATGTTGCAAGCCTTAGAGACAAAGTACACTTGGATCAGAACATAAAGCATTAATTATCCTCATCTGAGATTAGGGGGGAAAGAAAATGAAGAATAAAGCCAAAGCAGCAGACGTGTGTAACTGTTAGAAATACACAGCTCCATCAAACTTGGGCTTTCAAATGGACCAAAAATGGTTACACATGTGAATAACAATGTCAACAAAGAAGCTTCACTCTGGCCAAGGTTTACTTTTTAGTTTAGTTTTTAAAACCTGATATATAAAAACCTAGCCCGACTAGGAGCTGCAAATTAGTTTAAACTGGAGCCCTCCTACTACCTCTGTTACATTATATTTTTCCTGTGCAATTCGTATAGTTTCCTAAATATAAAAAGGAAGAAACTTTTGAGGGTCAAGTTAAAAACAGGATCTTATCTGTTACATTAATTATTATTAGTAATTGTTCATTGGAAAACTGCTGGCAGCAGCCTTGTCACAAAGATTGTTGTTGTTTTGTATGTATATCTTGTTTGTTGTTTATCTTCTGTATGTTTTACTGCTTTTATTACAACTATTATTGTGTCTTTTTTTCATCACTAACTGACAGTGGACCTTAATATGGCAGCTGCTTAATAATTTCATCATGCTTCATGTTTGATGACAATAAAACTGTTCTATTCTATTCTATTCTATTCTATTCTGTTCTGTTCTGTTCCAGTCTATTCTATTCTATTCTATTCTATTCTATTCTATTCTATTCTATTCTATTCTATTCTATTCTATGCTATTGTATGCTATTCTGTCTTGTCTTACCTGTCAACCTCATTCAGGTAGAGCCTGAAACGTTACCTCGCACAATGAAAGACTGAAAGTCTGGTACATTTTGTACTCATGATATATACTCCACATAGGCTGATCATAACCTGTACCATCTGATTCAACAGATTATGGAGTACGCCAATGATCTCAAGCAGTTCTGGAAACGAGGTTATGGTTATGATATCAACAGCAAGTCGAGCTGCATTCTTTTCCATGATGTATTCAGTCGTCTGGACCAAGTCGTCAGCAAGAACAAGTGAGTAAAATGTAAATGATGTGATGAACAAAGCAACACCAAAAATACAATATATACTGCATCTGCATCGGTACCTTAGAAGATTCATTCCATTGTTTTTTTGCTTCACTTCCAACATTATTAATTCCCACTGTAAATGTGTATGTCTATTTTCGGCTGCAGATTAACACATTTTCTATACTATTTATATCAGCATGGACTCAGCTGGACTGTATTTATTAATTCATTGTAATAATTATTAAGTCAGGGCAAGTTGGGGCTCACTGATGTATTTTTGATAAATTATCTGTGGATCCATTTATGGTCTATCTATGAGGGTAGATCAGTCAACTCTTAGTTCATTGGATTTGTTGGTAAGACACCGAACAATAGAGTGAGACACTGCTAGTTCACTTTGTTACAAGCAGATGTGCAGTGGTTAGGCAGTTAACTTGTAAACATAATCACCAACTATCTTGTAACGGTTCTTCTTTAGACATTTATTGTCATAAAGTAACAAACATTCTAAGTTTCAGGTTTGTCCAATGAAATTATTAGGGTTTCTTTTCCTAATGTCATTGTGAATTGACATTATAACAAAATAAATGGCAGATTGTAAATAATAATATATGTTTTTTTCAATCCATACAGTTGTGTTTTGTCAATGCTATCAATCCCTGGTGCTTGCAGTATTAATGAGGCTGATACTGACTGTGGTCTCCTGAACATTGACAAATATTAATATATGATAGCACAACTGAACTGAAAGTCTCAGTTGTTTTGGGAGAAATAAAATATATTAATCTCCTGTGTGAACATACGAAGTTTCACTTACACACTCTTCTAGATATTCCAGAGATCAAATATCTTTTCTTCTGTGATCTGGGTTGTTTGTTTTGTCCTATTGTTCTTGGCAGACATTGCTTTCGTGTTTTAAACTTTCAGAGTAACGACCTGCCATGTGCTTTAGTTACTAGTATTGAGACTTATACAGTAATGTGTCCTTTAACAGACATACACTTAGTCACTAGCAATGCAGACATTGCCTGATACAAATAGTGTGCTAGTGCAGACTGTGAATGAGTCTGCAAATTTCCCTTGCTAATCTACAATGTTGATTTAAGTAGGCTATATAAAGAATGGCAGGTTATCAGCATGAATTGCTCCTGAGTTTGTCTACAAACATATACCGTTCTGATATCACTGCTCTGCTAAATGCATGCAAACAATATTAATTGCTTTTTGTAAGAAATATTCAACACAGCTGCCAATTTTTCTACTATCTACTGAGCTGTGCCAATACTTTCATTATCCATTAATCCTTCTAATATTCTTTTAAACAATAGATTAATTCTACAAAATGTCAGAATTTTTATTTTTTTTTTAAAAGACACCAGATGTAATGTCTTTTCTCAACCTGACCTTATTCACCATACCTTTTTAGTGTTTATCATCAATTTATCGACGGGCTAATCTTAACCACTTAAATCCACAACGCCTAGTTATGGGTGGGGTTTGGTAGATTGCTCTTTGATTCGGCATGAGGATGGTCAACATTTCACAGAGTTTTAGTCTAGATCATTTTGGACTTCAAAGAGAGTTCAATCTATATTGTATTTGCTGTATATGCTACAGGTCAGGACAGCAGGTGACTGAAGCGGTGACAGTCCAGATCGGCCATGCAGAGACCCTCCTGCCACTGCTCACCCTGCTGGGTTTCTTTAAGGACAGCGAGGCCCTGACATCATCCAACTACGCCACACAGGCCCAGCGCTCCTTCCGCACCAGCCTCATGTTGCCCTATGCAGCTAACTTACTCCTGGTGCTGTACGACTGCGGCGGAGATGACCTCAGACTGCAGCCATTGCTTAACGAGAAACCTATGACCTTCCCCGGTTTGACAAATCTGCCCACCCCCATGCCGTTGTATCAAGATGTCAGAAACCACTACAGGGACCTTCTCCAAGGTTGTGACTTTGAGACTGAATGTCAGCTGTTCAGTCACCCTTCTTAAGGTTAAGCAGATGTGGCAGATTTTGGAAAAGTGAAGTATTGCATTGGCTTCAGTGTGTTTAATTTCAAAATGGAGTGAATGTTGGGTTTCGAATAGTTAAACATTTTACTGCTTTTCTCATGTAAACCATGAACATATCCTGGGCTTTTAATCACAACTAAGCAACAAGAAAGCATTTTCACTTCCTTTCTTTTAAGCTGAAACACCCAGTGACGTCACCCTAGGAAGTTCAGTTTCAATCTACCAAAACAGTGTTACTACTGCTTTAATGCTGATTTTTGCAGTTTCTTTCTATTACTGCCCAACTTCAAGCAATAATAAAAATTTATTTTTGCAATGAACATATTTTCTATCTTCTGCATGTTTCTTGCTTTGGTGCTTCCCTTTTTTAAAAAGAAAAAAAGCACTGTGACATTTCCTGTAGAGAAATGTACTGTCATTCTGCATCTGTTATTGCATCAACCAGAATGTGTTAGATACGTATTTAATGGCTTCACTAAGAATTCATGAATTACTTGATAAGTCTTTGCAGATCATCTGAAGAGCCATTTAGAAAAGCCAGAATCCATTTCTTAACTTTTTAACATTTCCAACTACAGACCAAATGGATATAAAACATTTTATTGATAACTTCCTCTCATATATTGCTGCAGACTTGATGGCTCATTTAAAAGTGAGAAACCCATTTAACAATGGATTGACAACATCTAATTGCCACACAGAAAACATAAGCATTAGCCAGACGCGTTTTAAAACAAGATGAATAGCTTACAGCAGATCGGCTGAGCAAAGCATTTACAAACCATCTGTAAAGACATTAGTTACAACAATTAAATAAAGTACCAGGGTGATTTATTGGAAAGTAGCACCCCTTTGGTGTGGATCACTTGTGGAGATTTAGACAGACTTCATTCAAGCTTGGCATGGAGGAAATAAACAAAATAAAATACAAATAAGAAAAGATAACCCTTTAATTTACCCAGTTAGCAGAAAAGTAGAGAGATTGTCTACATATCTTTGTAAGACATCATCAGCAGTATAAAAACTCAAAAGTAACTATGCAAATGGAACAAAAAAGCTACAAAAATAGTATTTGAGACCTAATACTACTTGACTAATAATGACTGGAGCTAATAATAAGTAATAACAATAATAATATTTTCTCAATGTGAATTAGTAGCTCTGTAGTGTGTAATTTAAACTGTGTGTGATATTATAATTAAACTATTATAGCTGATAACAGGTATTGACACATATATGTATCACCATGGCAACAACTGGTTACTTCCTTCCTATTTGTTTACGTCCATGTTTCAGGTAGAATTGTTGGTATGCTCGTTCATTAATCAGTAACTAGTTACAAATCTATCATTTACTGGTTTTGAAAAATTGCACTATGGTATAAACTTGTTTTTTTAACCAAATTTTGCATATAGGGGCTAACTTAGCATAGCTTAACACGTTAGCTAGCTTAAAAGTTATGCCGGCTGGAGGACGGCTCTCCCCGTTCAGCCTCTTTCGGGGGTTTCGGTAAATTATGCAAATACTTTGGACGACGGAGGAGGAGGACGAGGAGGCGGAGGAGGAGGAGGAAGGAGGTCCGGAGGCTGGGCCAGCGGAATGCTACGTGTCTTGAAAGTCCCCTTTAAAGCCCCCAGTTCGCCTTCTTCGATTACCAAAAGTTTGGTGGTTACAACAACCGGAGCCCAGCGGCAGACTCCCGACACGTCCAGGCCTGCGTGTGTGTGTGAAGCCCGGTGTTCAGCTGTCCGTCGGCGGTGTAACGAATTGCGAAATGTCTGGAGTGAAAAAGCTTCGTACGGTGAGTAGATGGTTGGAAGATAAGAGAAACAAATCCAGGGTGTTATCAGAATAAATCCTTGAAAATTTTGTTAAAAACCGCAAGGGAAGTGCAAAACTCCTCCCAAGTCTGTGTCAAAGAAGTTTGCTATTAATACTCAGTAGTGACTCCCTGTTGATCTCACCACTGAGAAAAAGCTGTGACTTTTTAATCAGTAATCCCCTTTTTCCTTCAGTGTGACCCCTTTTCTTCAGCGCCATGTTCGCTCTCAGGTGTGATGGTTGCATATTTTTCTTGACTCTGAATAGACCACTTGTGTGCATGTCAATCTGGACCCCACTCATCACATAGGGGGTGTTGTAAAGAGTGGAGAAAGAAGTCACTGTGGCAAAGGGCGAACTGATGCTGCACAGGAATGCTGGTATAATCTGGAAGTAGCATAAAACTGCACTTTGTGTGACAGATTTTACCATAAAAACTTACACAGAGCTTAGTCAACAAGTGTTTTCAGTATCTGACATGTTTGAATCACTTTTGATGGAAATTTGTGGAAGTGTTAGTTAATTGCAGACTGTGGTGTGAATTATTACCCAAAGAGAGTCACTGTTTTAACAAGAAAAGACTTACATTTTTTAGTTTAGTTATTACATTTTTGCCTGTACATACGCCTCAAGTTCAGAAACTTCTGTATTCTCAGTCATCATATTTTTATCTGTTGTGATTTCCTGAGGAAGATGATGGAGGCTGAATGAAGAGAAACAGGAAAAGATAAAACTCTTCCAGATTGTTGATAAGAAGAGTTTTAAGCACATTCTTTGAGAGTAATACCATTCAGAAGGACAGATATTAGAGAAAAAGGCTGTATAAAATGAACTAAGAAATAAAACTGCAGAGAGATTAATATTATGAAATGAAGTTCTGTTTTTTGCGGGGTGTGGAGGTGCATCCTTAAAGAAATTACAGTGATAAAATGAAAGTTTTGTTATGTCGATGGTTGCAACAACAAACTCAAATGGTGAGGATGAAGGTAAGGTAAGGAGCCGTATGTAATGAATGTTTGAAAGAATAATGCTGCATGTTTACTGCTCGTCCGCATTGTCTGGGGCTGTAGTTTGTTAACAATGTGCGCCTCACGACCTGATTAACAGGTACAATTGTTCAAAGATCATCCAGGCATGGTGATTGATGCAGACCTTGATGAGTGGCATGCTATAGTCACATCAAGGTTGTGTTTGCATGTCATAAAGTCTTTCTAAAACAACGATTGAAAGGATTCCCTGAGGGTAAATAGTACAGTCTGGTATGTTAAACTACTGCAAAACTGGGTGGGCATGGTTAAAGGCATATGTAGGGAAGCAGGGAGAGTGGGGGCAGAGGGCGAACTTGTGGGCACGAGCATTGCCACATCATCGCTGGGCTGCCAGCAGCACACTGGACACATTGTCCAGTCAGTCCTCTCCCTTCCCTCCATCCTCTCCATGCCCCCCTTCTCTACCCTCCCCTCTAGAAGTCAATACAGCCCCATTTATTCACAGCCTGGTCCACATAGTCACTTTGCGTTAAACATGTGAAACCGGCTTTGGGTCTGTCTGACTGGTTGTACACCCCTAACTATTTCTAATAATAGATATGTGTGCAGGTGACTAAGATGGGATGTCTCGGTATGTAAATATGTTCTAAGCTGAATACATACACAGTAGACTTAGAAGAGTAAGGCGACCACTGAGTTTGTGTTTGCTATATTTCTACTTCAGGATGTCCTGAGTCATGCTTTAGTCCACCTCTGTCTGAGCCTCTGTTCTTCTATTTCAGGATCTCAACAGGGCGACCAACGTGGTGTACCAGGCCCACCATGTCAGCCGGAGCAAGAGAGGGCAGGTTGTGGGCACCAGGGGGGGATTCAGGGGCTGTACAATATGGCTCACGGGTAAATCTTGATAGTCTTACGTAATATCTACCTCTTCGTCACAAGGGTCCTCATTTCTCAGCTACACAGGAACCATCGATCAGACGATATATCTGCTTATCTTTCTGCGCTAGGTTTGTCAGGCGCTGGGAAGACCACCATCAGTTTTGCCCTGGAAGAGTACCTGGTGTCCCATGCCATCCCTTGCTACTCATTGGACGGAGACAACATTCGCCATGGCCTGAACAAAAATCTGGGCTTCTCTTCTGAAGACCGTGAGGAGAACATCCGGCGTGTTGCTGAGGTTGCCAAACTGTTTGCCGATGCTGGCCTAGTTTGTGTCACCAGTTTCATTTCTCCTTTTGCCCAGGTCAGGAAACAGTTACACTGGTATTTTTTTATCATAAAAGGCTGATGACTGAAAGATTTTTTTAAGACGAAAGATTTTTTGCTGTACAGGATCGTGATGAGGCGAGGAAGATTCATGCGAGTGCAGGGCTGCCATTTTTTGAAGTATTTGTCCATGCTCCTCTTGAATTGTGTGAGAGCAGGGACGTAAAAGGACTTTACAAGAAGGCTCGCGCTGGAGAGATCAAAGGTCTGTATGACAATGTTCACCACATTAAACTTTCTCCTAGTGTTTTGCGTGCAAACACACTACAAATTACACATGCAGTGCCAAGCCCTTAGTGCAACTACAGGGAGGCACCTATCAGATTTGTTAATGACATTTCTCTTTATGGTTTTACGTTTGTTTCCAGGATTCACTGGCATCGATTCAGATTATGAGCGCCCTGAGGCACCAGAGCTTGTTCTGAAAACTGGAGAGCTCACAGTGAATGAATGTCTCCACCAAGTGTTGGAGCTGCTGATGGACCAGGTAGGAGTGGCAAACAAAACTCTTGGGCTTCTCTGCTGAAGAGTGTCAAACAAACACCCGTTATTTTCTCAAGATTATTGTCGTAAAATGACCCAGCGCGTTGTATATGATGCATCTCACACAGACTTCCATTAATATCAGTTTAAATTTCAGTAATGATGCACATTTTTCCTGCAAAGAAAACAAATGTCTCTTTTAAAGCACACTGTGGCGTAATTGTGTAATTAACTACTTCCATACATCAACAACATGAGATACTTAGCATGAAAATCTAGCTGTAAAACTTGATATGAAAGAGGAGAGGTTTGTAACAACAAGCCAGTAACAGAAAACATGATAATGGTGATCGTATGCCAAGAGAAAATTACACTATTGAGTGGTTGGGCGCTGCAGAAGCAAACAATAATGCTTTTTACTTTGGAAAATTAACTACAGCATATGTGCACAATCTACAACACATTTGATCAAACAAAGGGTTGTTAGGTGTAAGAATTCTGCTGTTAAGAACTTATAGGTAATTAAAGCAGAGGGTCTTTTTCTCTTCAATAATACACATTTTTTAAATAAGAAGATATAAAAATAAAATCTGCTTTTGCACTTAATGCACTTTCAACTGAGAATTTTTTATAATGGAAATGTGCACAGGAGTAAGAGATCCAGTCATGGTGAACTCACAAAGTCAAACTGGAAAGACGGGTGTAACCCTGACGACAATTCTTGGAAATAAAATCAATAGTCCTATCTACACGCAATGAAACATAATGTGAACAAGAAGGAAACAGTGTGTTGGCAACACTCTGCCTGGACTGGAGGAAAGGCTGCTGATAAAGTAAATGTGTAAACATGCAAGGTTGTTTATTACCTTATCATCGAGGTGACAGGTGACTTTCCTCAAGAATGAAATAATGTCGTGCCAGCATAATGACTCTGTCAATCATGTAAAATAACATAGTACAAAGTCAGATTGTAATGGTTCGATTATATTTGAATACACTTGCAGTTAGCTATTAAGAGATATCAAACGGAGAAAACAGAAATTTTTATTCCCAGTTGCAAATGTTTACAACATATTTCAACACATATAATATGATGGTTACATTTTGTAGACACAGCCTGCAGTAATCATCCAGCAAGACACAGTAACTTTTTTACACCAAGAAACCAAACTGCACGGGTTTGATTTAGGTTGTAAACATGTATTTACATGCACTGAGAACTGCTTAACAAATGCCCCAAAGGAAGTTTACTCAGTCTGTGTCACAGGAGGTTAAGTTGAATATTTCTCATATGTCTTCTTCATCGGGCAAACTGAGCTGTGTCTGATTTGATTTAATACCTGAACCATGTCATGTGACAACAGCCATTTCTTGGAAAAATCCCATGAGGTGGTGGGACTAAAATGACTTTACAACTGTAACTTCACTGCAAGGGAAATAAAGTGATTCATGACCCCTGGAGATGTTTTAAAATACAAAGCTAGAATGCAGATATGTTTGTAGCATTAACAACAACCACAAATATACTCTATGTACACAAGCTGCTGGACATAGTAGGGGGGTAGCAGGGTATTAATTTAATGAAGCATGTTTTAGAAACCCAATAATCTTCCACCTATTCATTACTTTTTTTTATCATGACTTAAAACAAGAGAATAGTGATGTTAAAAGCTATTTCTTAGTAGAATAAAATTCTGTGTTATTTCATGACCTGGACTGTTTAGAGCTGCACCTGTTCATTTGTTGGAGACCATTCAGAGTAGACTAATGTCAACCAATGAAAGTTTGAAGGAGAGAAAGGAGAGGAAGGAAGAAAGAAAGAAGAAAATAAATCAAGTGCCTTTGGTTAGGCATCTCATTAGTGTCAGTCACCCTTTTTTCTCTAAAAACTCTCTTGTTATCTGCAGCTCAGGTCCTATGGCCTGGAGATAGACTTGCTGCAGAGCAGGTTAGATGTTCAAGTGGCGAGGGAGATGTACAGTGCTAATATTCCCTCTTTCTGCTTGTATCTAGAATATTGTTCCACAGGAGATCATAGAGGAGGTGAATGAACTCTTTGTTCCTGAGAACAAGCTGAACCTCGCTGTTGCTGATGCAAGTACGCTGCCCACCATCAACATCACCAAGGTAATCCATGGCTTCAGAACACTGGATACTTTTTTATCACAGCAAATAAACAAGGGGGTCACTAATGGGCACGACCCAGAGGTGCTCAGGACAGCAGTCTCCATGGTTGGACATCATGAACTGCTTGGACCTCCTTGTGAAATAAAGTTAAACAAAACAGGGCAGTACACATAAAAACAAGAGTACAGTATTCCTGAGTAGAATGAGATCGTAAATGTGATTTGTTTGTGGTTTTAAAAAAATAGTTTCAGTCTTTTCAGTTATACACCCAATGCTGCAAGTGTTGTTATAAAATATTGATCATAAAAACATCAGTAGGTAATTTCTCTTTCAAACACAGCACAAAGAATGTTCTATATTGTTAATCACTGAAGGTCTTTCAGTAATGGAAAGACAGGTGAAAAGTTCACAGCCAATATGTGAGTGAAAAGAAAGCAGTTGATTGGCTGTGACTCTATCCTGCATGCTTATTTCAACAATTCATTGATTCCTTCATTCAAAGTGTTTACAGACCTGCTTAAATGTTTTTAATGCACCAAATGCCAATTTTTATTATTTTTTTTTTGTCCACAGTTGGACCTGCAGTGGGTTCAGATTTTGGCTGAGGGCTGGGCTAGCCCTCTAAAGGGCTTCATGAGGGAGAGGGAGTTCCTCCAGGTCCTGCACTTTGGCACCCTGCTGGATGGTGAGAGATGTTAATACAACTTAAT
This sequence comes from Pseudochromis fuscus, assembly GCA_900323345.1. Lineage (NCBI taxonomy): Eukaryota > Metazoa > Chordata > Actinopteri > Pseudochromidae > Pseudochromis > Pseudochromis fuscus. Next base: position 14,885 of record OOFC01030973.1, on the reverse strand, counting down.
TGTTAAGACTAGGTATGGTTCCAGTTTGGGATCATTTATGGCATTGTCATGCTGATGAATGAAAATATGAATATGTCATATCATGTCATATCAAAAGATAATGATACATTGTTCATGTCAGACCATAGCTTTAAACTACATACTGTACATGTTCCTAAAGCAAAGAACATACTGTAAATCAGTGCAATCCGAGCATCTTTAAATCTATAAATTATTTCATCATCATTATAAAAAATAATTTAAAAAAAAACTGAATAGCTTCTGTCTAGAATCATTAAACCTGTTTATTATTGATTTAATTTAGATAACAAATCACATCTTGTCCTAGAACAAAATGTATTTCTAGATGTACTGGATATTGGCAGGGCAGAAACTTTTTCCTTCTCATTCATTCTCATTGCGTAAGAACATAAGTTTTAATTTCATCCTATCTTCCAAGAGCATGGTCTTAACATGGTAATTTTAGCTTTCTTGTGCCCTGGAAAATGCTCTAGCATTTATCCTTAAAGTGGGTTGTGATGAGTGTGAAGTGTGTTGCATTTGTTTTCTTAGTGTTTATAGCATTGTGTAAAGAAATAGATTTAGTTTTTTTGTTCACTGGTTAAGATCACTGCATCCTCTTCTGTCTCAGATGGGCCCATCAATTTGACTATTCCCATCGTCCTGCCTGTCAGCGCTGAGACCAAGCAGCAGCTGGATGGCAGTGCAGCTGTGGCTCTGGAGTACCAGGGTAAACGCGTGGCTATTCTCAGGAACCCAGAGTTCTACCCACACCGCAAAGAGGAACGCTGTGCTAGACAGTGGGGCACCACTTGTCCTCAGCACCCTTACATTAAGGTAATAAGATGCTCATCAGATGTTTTCAGCACTCATAGATATAATTTGTACTGTGTGATTACACAGGAGCATCCTCTCATAATTATCTCGCTGCTTTACCTTCGCTGGTTCAATGTTGAACTTTGTGGTTCTGATATAACCAAAACACATATTAACCTACTGAATAATGTTCCATTGATATTAGTACTATTTTCTGTTTTATTCAAATATCTTAGTCAGCAACCAAAAACTACAGGTATTCTGTATATATCATCTTGTGCAGAAAGTTATGGAGGGAGGTGACTGGCTGGTAGGTGGTGACCTGGAGGTGCTGCAGCGAATCAAATGGAACGACGGACTTGACCAGTACCGCCTCACTCCTCAGGAGCTCAAGCAGAAGTTCAAAGACATGAAAGCAGGTTAGAAAATCTAAATTACAAAACTGTAGTAACAGTACAATTGCACAATGAAATACTAATCACAGCTGGTGAAAAAGAAACAATCCTTGTGTTCATGAAAGCAATGTATTTAGCAATGCACCATTTGACTTTCAGAAGAACCAGACAAAGGACCAGATGAAAAAGTAAAGTGGTAATCTTAATGTTAAAGCTGCATGGTGTTGTTGGTGAAGTGTTCTGTCATCACTGGAGACATATACAATATCTTTCTGAAAAATAATGCACAGTTATTACATGTTTTAACTCTCTTTCACTACCTCACTTTGAATGCTGTGCTCAAGATTGTTTCATTTATTGTTCATCATAAAACAGTGTGTACTTTTACAATCCTGCTTTCCAATACAGAATTGTATTATCAGTGTAAGCATGTTGTGATCTGCACCGACAGTATTCTGTATTTTCCTATTGTTACGAACCCCTAATGAAAAGACAAAAGGAGGTAATCTATCTGAATAGGTTCAGACTTCCAGAGGATGTCATCCCCAAATCTGCATGTTCCCACTGAAACACTTTTTTTAATAAGAGATAAAAAAAAATGTCTGCATCTACTGTTAAATATTATTTCCCAAAATATCAAGTTACTGCTGCAACTTATCAGAAAGATGAAGTGAGTTTTGGGAGACAGTAGCCTCTTGCAGATTTGGTATTCTAGTGAGAATTTGAGACCGTGTCGGTGGGATCGACACAAAATAATTAACAATGCTCATAGTCATTATATCCACATTGGATCAATGTATTGTTGAATTTCATGTTTTCATGGGACTTATTTGTTGACAACAGGAAAAATACAGACTATCAACAGATGTGTCTTATAACACAAATCACATGCAATTTTGGTGTCAGATTTATAGTCAAAGTCTGTTTGAGTTACGAGAAAAACCCGATAAGCATGTTTACTGTGACAGGCATTAGTGCACAACTCACAGGGTTTGGACTGCCACATAACAAAACTGTGAAATGACTGCTGTTACTACAAATACTGCTGTTATGACAACTTTGTTTCACGCTTTTTCTTCTTCTTGTCCTCCTTAGATGCTATATTTGCATTCCAGTTGCGTAACCCTGTCCACAATGGTCACGCCCTGCTAATGCAGGACACCAAGCGCCGTCTGCTGGAGCGAGGATACAAAAACCCAGTTCTCTTACTTCACCCACTCGGTGGCTGGACCAAAGATGATGACGTGCCTCTGGACTGGCGAATGAAGCAACACGCTGCTGTGTTGGAGGAGGGCGTCCTGGACCCGGCCAACACCATCGTTGCTATCTTCCCCTCACCGATGATGTACGCTGGACCCACAGAGGTGAGGAGCATGAGTGGCTTATGGTTGATACAGTCTTTCCTGTTTATCCTCCTGCATGTGGTTAAATATCATCTTGTGTGTTTCCCAGGTTCAATGGCACTGTAGATGCAGGATGATTGCCGGAGCAAACTTCTACATTGTTGGCCGGGACCCTGCGGGCATGCCTCACCCAGAGACCAAGCAGGACTTGTATGACCCCACCCATGGAGGCAAGGTTCTTACCATGGCCCCAGGCCTCACCTCTGTGGAGATCATCCCCTTCAGGGTAGCTGCTTACAGCAAGACCAAGAAGGCTATGGACTTTTACGACAAAGAACGGTAGGTGTAGTTTTCTTTTATTCAGAATGTGGACAGCAGGAACCTGTGTTGAATTTATTTACTTACAATTCAAAATATCTCAGTGTCTGTCTGTGTGCTGGATTTTCTTCTTTTTTCTGAATTAATTTATAATGTAAAACCTGAAATCTGCTAAAGTGGTTGTCCTGTCCACTACATTACATTACATCCTCCTGGACACATTTTTAGGATCAACTATTTTAAGCCACACAATGAATGTTTAACCATGTTCTGTGCAAGTCTAATTAGGGCATCATCATATGATTTGCAAATACTAACTTCTAATGACTATTCCTGCTTTTTCCGTACTCCTCATACTTCAATTTCTTAGACACGCTGAGTTTGAGTTCATCTCTGGAACCAAGATGAGGAACATGGCTCGGAGTAGAGAAAACCCTCCAGATGGTTTCATGGCCCCCAAGGCCTGGAAGGTGTTGGTTGACTATTACACCTCTCTTCAGAGGGACAAGTAATGAATCCTGGGCTCACTGGTCAATAACAGAATATAAATGATGGGGTCATTTTGATTGCTCTAAATAAAGGGTCATTGTTGCAGGGCTGGGTGCTTTGTCTTCACCAAATCGAGATGACTTGTCTTAAGAAGTGAAACATTACATTTTTACATTCCTATAAAACTATGTGATTTTTAAATCCATTGTGTGTTTATATGCGTATTAACTTAAGGTATGTATTTTTAATAAATTAAAGGTAACGTGAGATTATTTTTTACGTCTATTTTATAAATTTAGGAGCACATCCCAATACAGGGAAATCATTTTTGATATTTACATGTAATATCTGAAGGATGCAGGGCAAAAACAATGCAGATTTCACGTTTAGCTTTTTAACATTGAAATGATAGCACTGTCAAGTTATTTGAATGAGCTGAATGAAAGTTACTTTGTAGTCTTATCACTACGTACAGTGCCTACCTGTTTTAGATGGATGAATGTTAATTAATTCCTCATGTTAGTGTTCCATGTTTTTGTGAAATACTACATAGACTTTTAAAATGTGAAAGTGCCTTTTCTCTCAAATGTTATTATACATTATATTATATATTAAACAATATACAAATGAAATTGTTTAAATTCCTTGCTGGCAATTGTCTGAATTGTCTCTGAGATTTGTTATAAAATGGGCATGTGCACATGTGTAATACAAACTTGCAGTTTTACGAAGAATGACTTTGTCAAATGCAGTAATAAAGGAAATTATTTGTTATAATAAATCACTGGTGACCATCTTATCCTGGAGTATTGTGTACTTTAACAACTTGTATAGTACTGGATTTCAGTGTTCAAATATTATCGCTGATCTGATTGTATCCGTGTGTGTCTGGTTATGCAACATATCTTACATTAACTTCTGTGTGTACAAGGTGCATGCCTATCAGTGTGGGGTTAAAGATCGGCTGGACCATTTATGGTGCTGCCAAGCCAAAAATACAATGCTGCCATCTGCTGGTACAAACTGGTATAAGACTTTAAAAAATAAATGACTAATCATTAAATGCATGAAACAGGGTAGTCACTGTGGATTTCATTGGTAGGAGGTAAACTCGATAATTGGACTAATTATAATTACGTCACTCATTGAAACAAACCCAAAGACAGTTGTCTATCCCAGATTGTTGCCCAAAACAGTCAAATTCTGTTTTAAATGGTGAGTGAACATACATTAGTAGCAGTCAAAATTAATCATGGTGATGGTCTTTCAAATATTTTATGCATATTTGCAATAAAAAAAACATGGGGTTTGCACTGGATTGGGTTTGCTAGCTGTCTTTTTTTAAAAATAACCAATAAAGAAAACCCTGTCACACTTTCAAATTACACTTAAGGGATGGTTGAGCGAATTTGGAAGACTGATTAATTTTGCCAGTCATTAAACTGTAAGAGCTTACATTGCATTGAATGTTCTTCTATTAAGTGAACCAGTCTCCCCTGTAAGAAGCAGACTCCTAATTAGCCTTACATGGGATCAGATCATTTAATCTGCAATGTTCCAGGTAACCCCATTTAAATCTGCTGAACTGCACCCTCAGTACTTTATAAAATCTCCAACTACTGTACATACATGTAAATCTCATGTGTCCTACAAGCCTAAATATTTCTGGATATAGGCTAACGCTGTTTAAACATTTCAGAATGTCACAAACCACCTATAGGAGCTCATTAGTCATATTTCTACTCAGGTGTTCAGGACTTGTATGAAGCTTGATGTGGAAAGTTCCTTATATAATACAATGTCAGTTAATTATAACAAATTTGGACTTAGGCTGAGCATGGCCTCCTTAATTCCAGATGTTACACACACTTAAATTAATGAATCCGGTTTATATATATGAATATTACATGAATATTACATGAATATTACATGAATATTACGGTAGTTTTATTCTGTGGTAAGTGCTGTAGTTGTAAAAATAAATAATAATGAAAAATAAAATGATAATAATGTTAACAATAATAATACAGATTATTGCTGATGTGCTGGAACGGCATCACAACTAGAGCTGCAACCAACAGCTATTGTTACTGAGTAATCTGATTAAATTTTCAATCTCTAACAAGTCAGAAAATAGGAGAAAAATGTCTGAAACCCAGTATTGGCGATAGCAACACCAGCAAACATTTCCATTAAAGCAACTGGAACCAGTGGATTTGGGTAGCCTATTTAAAAAAGAAAAAATCATTATCAATTGTTAAATTAAAATGCTGATTTATTTTCTATGGACTACTTGACTTTTTGTTTCAGCTCAAATCCAAATAATATAAATCCCCACTTTACATAGGCCTACTGTTACGTATCTTTGACTTTAATATAATGTAAAGGTATTTTCCATTCACCGTAAACAATAATATTGCTGTCTATGGTCCTGCAATTAACGCTGGTGTAAATTAGGATTTATTTGATATGATTGTATGACGAAAGCAAAACGGATGCTTTTAAATTTCAACTATAGCAGTAAATAATATTTTATTACATCTAGATATTTGCTACAGATTAAAAAAACAGTTTAAACCGCGAAAACTGTCATTATGTTGGAAACTTCCCTAATTACAGCCACACGTGATCACTTTGACAGAAGGGAGCGTCGCATGCGGACACACTTTATCCTTCCGCCAGGAGCACGAAATAACTCCGTAGTTGCGCCTTTTAGCGTTTAAAGAATCTCATACGTGAGTAGTTCGTTATCTGTGGGTTCTGTTAATTGTTGAAACACTATTAGCAAATTTTCTATTCGTCGACTTTAATTAAGCCGTGGAACTATAGCGTGTAGGCGGCGGGATATTTGTTCTAAAATCCCAGCCTGCTCTACCTTCTTTTTTTCCTTCGGTGGAGGCCATGATGGGAGCCTGAGAGTTCAGCTGGAGCGAGAGGAGCGAGAAAAGAAGATGATTCCCCGGGACGGAACTGTCAAACTAGCCTGTGCAGATTTTTGATTTTTGTATAGTCTATATACATCTAAGGTGGAGCCTGTCACTTTTTTTCAAATGTGTTCTTGGCAATCAGTCGATGACAATGTTGAATCGTTAGGAGGCTTTTGGATCGAAAAAGGAGGTAGCATTAGCTATTGTTGCTAGCTAGCTGCTGCGCTAGCTAGCTAGTTAGCTAGCGAGCTAGCTCCGTCTTAGTGACTGGATACGGGTTTTGAGAACCGGTGAGTTCTCTGTCCTCTCGCTGTCAATCGCGGCAGCTGCCATTGAGCCATCAGCTTGGACCGTGCCTGGTATAAAGGATTTCGCAGAGGACAACTGCATGTATTTTATTCGGGGGTGTTTGCAAAACGAATTGCAGGATTGGGAAAGTCGGGCCTGCACGGAGGAGCAGAGCGAGGCCCGTCTTTATGATCCAGAGGAAGCCTTTCTAATCCTACCCACAGCCACTGCTAGCTGTCTCTGCGAGGACCTGCAAAATTCAGCAGCCAGCGACCGAGAGCGGACCCACTGACTGCGACACACTCGACCAGATAAACCTAGATAAACCTGTTTCCACCATTTCCCCCATATAGACTCCTGTCACCTGCTACAATGGCTGCGTATATAAAAGAAATAGTCAGCCGGAACAAAAGGAGATACCAAGAGGATGGTTTCGACCTGGACTTAACATGTATCCTTCCTTGTGGTCCTTATTTTCACAGCTTTCCGGGCATCGACCAGTAACGTATGATGGTTGTATTGATTAGTATAACTGGAACCAGTCAGTGGAGTAATGTGAGGTAGTTAGCTTCCCTGCTACTGACGTTAGCTGGCTGGCTAGTTGGTCAGACAGCGCAGCTTTGCTGTCACCCAGCATGTTTGAAAGATGGTGGATCTGTCAAAGCAGCACGCAGAAATGTCACAGTCATGATATAGCTGGAAACCCCCGTTTAACTGGAGATCAATGTGTGTGTGTGTCTGTGTGTATTTAACCTGCATACCAGTCGCCCAGCGGTGGTCTGGCTCGGGGTTGTCAAATTATTAGTGGCGTCTTGTCTCTCTTGGCGCTTACAAGTAGATGAATGGTGTGAAGGATATATCCCGTAATATATTCAATAGTTTATGTTCATGGATCTAGCAGTAATATGTGTAACATCAGTATGTGGTAGGTTTGTGGTCTGTTAGGACAGATTTGCACAAGAAGCAGAAAAGGCTGACATCACTCACCTGTGTCCTCAATAGGTGAGTATTCACAAGTCATTTTCTTTCCCTTTATGGAGGTACAGACTTTTTCAATTTTAACGATTGCAGTTTCAGGCTCATCTGCAGGAATCATTTCATGTGTAACCACTGATAATAGTTGCGATAATAGTTGACCTGGTTCATACTGGTGCAGTATGGCTGATAGTCTCACATTTGGTTGGTGATAAACTACATTAACAACTGATGTGGTTGACCCCGACCAACTAAATGTAAAGTGTAATGTGTGACAGTGCTGAGAGTGGGTCATGGCTGTAGTTGAGGTGAACATGTATTTGACTTTGTGTCAGGATGTCATACTGCCTCTTTTAGGGATCTTGGTTTGATATTTCTGATTGTAGATCTGAGTCAAGACATTGCCTGTCACAGTTTTGAAATTGTTGTTTTTTTTTAATGTAAAAATTACCTGCATCCAGGTTCTCAAATGTGAAAATTTGCAGGATTTTGCAGTCTGAGAGAGTGAAGTAATCTGCCTTGGTTTTGGACTTTTAGTCGGAAAAAAGACATTTGAAAACTTGGAATCTGGGAAGATGTGA
>OOFC01030971.1:0-14091 GCA_900323345.1 Pseudochromis fuscus | reverse complement strand
GGGAGTTTTGCTTACCTGATCAACCAGGCCCAACACGCTTTGAAAGAATACTTTACAAAGACGTGAGGGCCTGGAGCTGCACCGCTGTCTCTCATTTCGAGGGCGGGCTTATCAAGCTGAGAGGGAACCAATCACAGAAGTCGAATGTGACGCACAAAGTGTGAGACGCTAGCGCATGTAGTCGCACCACGAAAACAAACGAGTGGAGCTGTGGCAAACGGAGGAGAGAGGACTAACATTAATGACAGCTGTCAATTTTGTTCTTAAAAATTTACGGATACGAGGCGTCATTGCACACTCGGTTCAGATAGACCGAAGCTAGAGCAAACACTCGTACGGCAGCCATGTCCGACATTTTCAATGTTTTGATTTGGGAGAAGCTTGTTCCGGCATCTGAGTATGACGCGTCAACAACAGGGGCATGTAATTGGTCCGTCCCAAAGTTTGCTCCTGGAAAGACTGGCAATGCCTCCGGTGCCAGACCCTTCTGCATTCGAACAGAATGTAGGAGGGTCTGATTGGCCAGGCTACTGCAGAAGTACACACCAGAGAAGCTTTCAATAAAGCCTGCTACCTCGTGGGCTCCTAAATTATATGCAGTGACTGACTGGACTGTGCCTTTCACAAACTCTCCAAGATCTGCAATGAAAACACCATGTTTCTCTAAAATCGTCAAATAATGTAAAAAGGGCTCCAAAACAATTTCATACCCATACACCTTTATATCAGAACTCTTGAATAATACTGCCAAGTAGATGGAAGAAAGAGCTAAATGAGATCCAGGTGGTAAATTGTTCAAAATCCAGTACACACCACAAAGTTTATGAATTTTTCTGGATGTGCCTAAGGGATTGCACACTTCAAAGTCACCAATATATAGTGACAGTGATGATTTCAAATCCTCTTTGCTGCAAAAACTGTTTTCTTCAAAGTAAATTTCATCCCTTATCCATTTATAATGCACTACACCCAAAGTATTTTTCTGTGTCTTGTGTGTATGGATTACACTTTCTAAAATGTCCCGATTACTTAGCATACTTAACTGTTTCCTTTTGTAGGCTATAGCGAGTAGGCTTTAGCCAAAGGACAGGACTTGCACATTACTTCAGCAAGCTCTTTGACAATTGACTCATTAACTGGAACAGAATGTTTTTTAACGACGTCACACAGGACATGAAATGTGATTGGAACAGATACAGAGCTTACGAGATAGTGTAATTCCTTAAGTAATTCATCAATAGCTCTAGATGATAGCTGTAGATAGTACTAAAACAATATGTTCCGACTTCAGTAAAACTGAAGTTTATAAAAAAAATTTTGCATGCTTGTAGATATTTATATGTGATTATATATAGAATAACCCAAGACAAAGTTTTTACTTTACCTAAGGACTGCAACCTTCTGTCAAATTCTCTGTAGTCGCCTTAACAGTAAAGGTCTCTGTCCCTCTCTCTCCCAGTAGTACTGCCCTAAGTCACAGGGTCCACTGACTCCTAGACTTTTTAAATACAGTTAATGTATACACACCATTCCTTATTTATGAAGTTTATAGATAGATATTTATTGGTAAAGTTAGTAAATCACAAGCATTTTGCCCTTTAGCTGAATGCTAACCTATTATGGAAAACGTCATTGACATGTTAACATTACCATCGCAGGTACTGTTAAACTGAAAGACTACTTAATTATATTTAAGTAAACAAGCTAACCATTAACAACATTCACTTCATACTTGCAGCCACACCACCACAACTAAAGCCACTGGGTAGCAGCAAAGGGTAAAAAACAAATCAAAACCAAAGTCAGAGACCTGGTTTAATCCATGATCTTGGTTTTGTGACAGCCCAGTCAAGAGAGGGAGAAAACAAAATCCTCTGCACCATAGAGCATCTTCACATCCTGACCAGCAGAGGGGGGAAGCATGTAACAATCACCAACTGGGAAAACTAACAGACAGTTCTTTTTCACAATGATGAAGCTGATCCTTTCTCCTCCACTCTGCAGCACAAGTAATTTAACATTTTCTGTCAGTGCAGTTTCTCCAGGTAAAAGACAGTCAAATTTAAAGTTTTTATGTTTTGATAGAATTCTTTTTTCAGAAAATTAATTAAAACTCAGGAAATGCTTTATATAATTATATATAATTATAATTATATATAATAATTTCACAATGGTTATCCTTTATAAAGATGATATGGAAAAGTTGCTCTTCTTCATGATAATTTTACAGTGTAAAAATGTTTTCAGCCACATGATTGATTGACATACACTGAAGTTGGCAAAACACAGATTTGTGAAACTTGCAAAAGCAAAAAGCTTTGTGTACCAAACATCCATCTGAGGCAGCTTGTTTTCATGATGTAAAGCAATGGCAATCAGAAATTGATGTTCTGTTTCTAGTTAAATTGCCAGTGTTTCTGAGCTGAAAGCAGCTCCAATCTAACATGCCTGCACAACTTCAACAGGGTGGTTTGCGTGTTTCTGTATATAAGTTTCAGGTCTCACATTACTTCAGGTGAAGTTTCATCTGTATCATATTAATAATTAAGGGCTATACATTACATGAAACATAAAGTTTTAAAACTGAAAATGTTTTTCAATTTATACATACAAAATAAATCTAATGTTTTAAATGTAGGCTGGTATATTTATTGTAGCATTAGCCACCAGTTAAAAGACTTTGGGTTGGTTTAATAAAATTGTTTAGTTCTATTTTTGTGTAATTACCCCAGTTTACCTTAGTATATGGGAAATGGAGTACAGCACTTGGAGTAGAGCACTTTTTCGACCTTTAGCTAGGTCCCAAAGCCCTTTGCAAGGCACCTCATTCACCCATTTAAACACACACTCACACACCACTGGCTACTGTAGAAAGTAGCAGGAATTATCTCTCCACTGTTAGAACAGCTGATTGGACTAGCATGTCATTCTATGTAAAGGAATATTTTTTGTCAACTGAAAAGTAAGGAAACCCAAGTGCTTTACTTTGAAGAACTGGCTACGAAGAATGTTTGGATTTATTTCTTGATAGATAGATAGATAGATAGATAGATAGATAGATAGATAGATAGATATTATTTTAACAAAAAGTTTTTCATGACTTTAGTTTGCATTTAAATACCTCTCCTGAAAAAAGACAACTTACAAGTTTTCCTGAGGATTTCTCTGACATTTATTAAGTCAGAAAAGCCATGCGAGTGCATACGCGTAATGCAAGAGTGTAGAAAAATGTATCTCAGCATGAGTGCATTTGAGATCCAGAATGCATGGCCAAGTGGTATGCAGCTATGGCATTTGCCGAGGCAAAAACCTGGGGAGGAGTTTGGTGAGGCCCTGGAGAAAAACTTTCTCACAGCTTTGAAGAGATTCTGGACTACCATCCGGCCTCTCAGGAGGGGGGAGCAGTGTTCTGTCAAAACTGTTCATGGTATGGGTGCACCATCCCATGGTATGGGATGGTGCACTGCTGACCTTGACTCAGGCAGAACATTGTGGATCAGTGGAAGGAATACTTCGAAGACCTCCTCATTTCCACCGACACACCTTCCAGTGAGGAAGCAGGGTCTGGGGATCGGGGGTGGGCTGTCCTATCTCTGGGGCTGAGGTTGCTGAGGCAGTCAAAAAGCTCCTTGGTGACAAGGCCCAGGGGTGGATGGGATCCACCCAGAGTTCCTTAAAGCCCTGAATGTTGTGGGGCTGTCATGGTTGGCACAACTCTGCAACATCGCATAGACATCTGGGGCAGTGCCTCTGGATTGGCAGACCGGGGTGGTGGTCCCTCTTTTTAAGAAGGAGGACCAGAGTGTGTGTTCACACTATAGGGGGGTCACATTCCTCAGCCTCCCTGGAAAGGTCTATTCAGGAGTAGTGGAGAGGAGGGTCTGTTGGATAGTCAAACCTCAGATTCAGGAGGGGCAATGTGGTTTTCATCCTGATCATGGAACTGTGGACCAGCTCTACAGCCTCGGCTGGGTTTTCGAGGATGCATGGGAGATTCCCAACCAGTCCACATCTGCTTTGTGAACTTGGAGAGGGCATTTAACCATGTCCCTCGGGGAGTCCTGTGGGGACTCCAGGAGTATGGGGTATTTCACACCATGATACGGGTCATCTATTCCCTGTATGACCAGTGCTAGAGCTTGGTCTGCATTGCTGGCAGTAAGTTGGACTTGTTTCCAGTAAGGGTTGCCCTTTGTCACCAATAGTGTTTATAATTTTTATGGACAGAATTTCTAGAATTTCAGGCCATGACCTTCGGCTCTCACTGGATCGGTTCGGATCAGATGTGTATCAGCACCTCCAAATCCGAGGCCATGATTCTCAGCCGGAAAAGGGTGGAGTGCCCTGTCCAGATCAGGGAAGAGATCCTGCCACAAGTGGAGGACTTCAAGTACCTCAGGATCTTGTTCACAAGTGAGGGAAGGATGGGGAAGAAGATCGACAAGCGGATTGGTGAAGTGTCCGCGTTAAGGTGAAGTCTGCATGGATTCGTCACCTATGGTCATAAGCTTTGGGTAGTGACTGAAAAAACAAGACTGCAGGTACAGCTGAAAAGTGCTGAAGTGACTGAAATGAGCTACCTTCATAGAGTTGCAGGGCTCTCCCTTAGACATAAGGTGAGAAGTACATAGAGTATAAAAAGTAAAGTAACTTGGGACTTGGGTCACTAGTGGTGACCTCAGTCCTTTCAGTGAACTTTTGCCACCTGACTGCACATTCCTTAATTCTCCAAGGACATCAGGTCGTGGAGGAGGCATAGCAACTGTTAACAAGAAAAGCTATGTTTGTAAACAGGTCACACTAACAGCTTCCTATTCCAGCTTTGAGATGAGCTTATTTGAGCTTGGCTGTGTCCGCCCAGTGTTATGCGCTGTTATATATAGACCACCTACACTACCGTTCAAAAGTTTGGGATCACCCTATCAAACCAATGGTTTTCCAATGACAACAATGACCATGTACAGACTGAGGGATCTACCCAGCTTGTTCTACATGATTTACTCTGATTACATATGTTTCAGACTTGACAGGAAACACTTGTGTCTCTCCCACTGTCAGACACAGGAGAGGCAGAGATATGGTTGGGGGACGTTTTGCTGGTTCAGAGACATTTACTCAGTTTAACTTGATGTTGGGGTTGCTGTTTGTGTTCAGTTATAGTTTACATATGTTTTGTGATACTTGTTTTTGGTAAAATTGGTCAAATTGTTTTTTGTAGGGTGACCCCAAACTTTTGAAAGGTAAGTACAACAAGGACTTTATTGCTGATTTTGCTGATTTCTTGGCAGAAATGATGTCAAAAAATGACCGAGTCTTAATAGTTGGGGATTTTAATATCCACATGTGTTGTCTGGCCAAGCCTCTGGCCAAACACTTTTTAGTTCTCATCGACTCTTTTAATCTTGTTCAGTCTGTTTCTGGTCCCACTCAGGAACACGGACACACTCTTGATCTTGTTCTAACACATGGTCTTACTGTGTGTAACTTAGAGGTCTGTGATGCTACATTTTCTGACTATAGGCCTGTTGTATTCCAAATACCTCACGCTTGCCATATGGTTAAACCTTGTGCTCCTCCACAGCTTTGTCGTGTTGTTACCTCTTCAACTGCGACTGCGACTCATGTGCGGAGTGCCCCAAGGTTCCATACTTGGCCCACTGCTATTTTCCTTGTACTTACCACCTCTCTGAAGCAGAGAGGTGACCACGCCTTTTCGGTCGCTGCTCCCAAACTTTGGAACAAGCTGCCTTTGTGCATCAGGCAGGCTGGCTCACTTCAAACTTTTAAATCGTCTGTTAAGACTTATTTTCTCTCTCTGTCCTATATCTCGGTTTGAGTTTTTCAGTTCTGTTATTGTAATTGTACTTGTCAATTGTTCTAGGTCTTGGTTTGGTTAAGATTTCACGACCCTTTAATTAACTTCAGGGCATTTATTGGGTCGTAGTTACAGGACTCAATAGTTATTGTAATTGGCGCTGGTGAAATATAGCCAGTGAGGGTGTAGGGGGAGGCAGAGCTTAAGCCCGATCCAGCAGGGGGAGAGGATACAGTCTGAGCAGACACTTCTCCGTCCTTCTGCTTTCCCCGCACCGCGCAACCCCTTTACCTCTCCCAATAGGCTTAGATTGAGAAAGAGGAAGTGTAGGTGAGTTTACCTTAACAATGGTTCAGTTTCTGCTGTAGTCTGTTTTTTGTCCTTGCTGTGCTGTGCTCATCGCAAGCGTCAATTGTCAAAGTGCTTGCTCCCGGGGGGGATCAGCCAGGGGTTGCCACTCTCACTCTACATTTGTTGGTGAAGCAAAGTTCTGACCTTGCAATACTTGAATTGGATGATCCAATTTTAAATATGTTAATGCTTGCACTCTGGCTGACTATGCTGTCTTTTTAAAGTGCTATATAAATAAAGCTGAATTGAAAAACTGAATTGAATTAAGCTTGGTGGTCGAGGTGGGACTGAAGTGCTTTGAACTACATTACACAATATTCTCCTGGTACTGTCATAAGGTGCTGGTAAATAAAATAGTGACTACAAAGATAAGGTAGCCTGTTTTACAACTTTTCAAACAATGAACAACAAGTAGCACATGTGATGCAAGTGTCACACCTTTAAAGGGTAGTAATTTGTACATTGTGCCAGATAGTTTCCTCCTGTCAAAACAGTGGCTCAAGCTTGTCCCGATTTTACTTCAGACGCCCAGAAGCAAGTAACAAAACAAGATTAAACAAAACTAAAACCGTGGTAATAAACTTTCAACTTTTGGAATTTTTAAATATAAAACAAAGAAAAAAAAAAATAGATCTTAAAAGTAAATATGTATTTTTTTTAAATGCACATTTATCAGTATCATATATATTTTCAAAGATCCAAAGACTTTGCTCACATGTTCCTTGTTTTTTTGCAGTTTTGAACTGATGGGAAATGCAGTAAGGAAACAGTTGAAAAATTATGAGACAGCAACGGAGGGGATGAAAACTATGAAAAACTTGTCTAAAAGAGCATTGTTCTGACATAAATACCGTAATTGAAAATGTAATACGCACTTTTTGTTCCACAATGCACAATTGAAAAAGGGTGTGGTGAGATGTGTTAACGTAATGACTTACCAAGTAATAATTTTCCAAGTGGTGGAGACAGTTTTAATAGTCATTCTATAAAAATGGCAACACCCAAGCCCTCGGGTTTATACGCAAGAATCAGACATCAGAACTGCAGCGGTAAGGTGTAGTCTCACGATATATAATACATGAAGCACAGTGGTGCTGACTAACTGTAGTTTCTCCGTTCAGGAATAAACTAATCCACAGCACTCGCCCGTTCATCATGATGAAGCTGATCCTCTCTCTGACTCTCCTCTGGGCACTCTCCAGCACAGGTAACTCTACTTATTCTTCTATACGAAAGAGAGTAAATTTAAAAAAAACTGTCAAAATGTTTTAAGTCTCAGCAATCACTACAAACTTAACACATTTTTTTAGTTAAGCAATACTTCCGACAAAAGTTGATGAATAAACTGTTGATGAATAAACTTTAAGACCACTAATGATTTCACCGAGTGTTTTTCTGCTTGTTTGCAGCTGGAGCACTTCTGTGTCAAACCTGCACAGATGAGCAGTGTTCAGGTTCAACATCAAGTCAGTGTCTGACAGAGACAATGTGTATAAGAGCTTCTATTCGAGGTAGTATTTTCTTCATGTCAACTTTTCAATCAAATAAATGTTCGGTGAGGTTTTATGTGCTGTTCATCAGCTTTAACAACCTATTCTTTGCACTCTGTAGCCCAGTCAGGTACAACTACAACACAACGTTTCTACAGGGCATGTGCACCATCCACCCTGTGTCCAGCTGCTGGCAACCAAACATTTTCAACCACTTTGACTGGTGCATCTGCAATTGCATCTGCAGAGTGCTGCAACACAGACAACTGTAATACTGCACCTTTACCCGGTAAGTACAGATGGATAAGCTGCTTGTATACAAAATAAATCATCTTATGTTACCTTTTTTCATGCTGTGAAATTAAAATGATTTCATGTCTTCAGATGAATACAATTTGATGTTCTCTTTCGTTTCAGTTCCTGCACTTCCGTCACCTAATGGCCAATTTTGTTTTTCGTGTCTCACCAACACCTCTGTCTGCAACTTTGCAGTACCATGTTTAGGAGTGGAGGACCGCTGTTTTGAAACTACTTGTGAGTCTTCATAATATGCCGAATGATATCCATGATTTCTGTTTTTGTTCTTCAAAGTGTTTCAAACAAATTACAGATGTAAAACTATCTTTTTACTCAAGATATTTGTACAGGTTCAATGACTTGACATTGAAACATGATGGTTGATCTCCCAGGTGTTAAATGAATCATATGTTCTACAAACTCTAAACCATTCAGGTTTAGAGTTTAGTTTGATGACTGAATGAAAACTGTATTAAAGTAGAAATCATTCAGAGAGCACAAACCTCTGCCAAATCATAATCCTGTGTAATCTCCACCCAGTTGTTTTAAATTGTAGACACTATCATCTTGTGTATGCGTAGATTTTCAACAAAATCTTTGACAAAGTTGTGATTTTTTTCTTGAGCCAAAACATTTAATTGTTTTCAATTTGTAGCTACTTACTGCTTCGTTTAATTTTAAAGACAGTTTAATGGAGCTCAGACATGGATTATAGCCAGGCATAGCTTTGTGCTCTAGGGAGTCCTAGTTTGTTTGTGGCTCAAAAAATAGTTGATTTGAAGAAGGGATCTGTTTATTTTTACAAGGACATTATGATTCTTCTGGCATCGCTTTGTCAGTCTGTCAGCTAGCAACATTACTGAAAATCTTTTGAACAGATGTCAGTGAGTTGGTTTCCAGCGATAGGATTTTACATAAGCAATAAATTATTAATTTCTGGGCAAGATCAGAGGATGGGATCTTGTCTAAAAGATTCTCAAAATCCAAGAAAACTTCAAACTCTGATATTACTGAAATAGTTGAACTGACAAGAAAAGATTATACATTAAACTTGGAATTTTCATCCACAGTGACGATTGGAGCCTCCACTTCTCCAGCACTTGGTTGTACATCGAATAACCTGTGTACTGCGAGTCAGGGAACCATTCCTTTGTTGGAAACTGTTGGTACTCTGGGCAGTAGTCCAACCTGTTGCAGTGGTACTTTGTGCAATATGTTCACAGCACCAACAGCAGCTCCAGGAAATGCTGGGGCAACAACAGCAGCATCAAGAAACAATGCGGCAACGACATTGGCTTCGGGAAACGGTGCTGCAACAACAGCGGCATCAGGAAACAATGCGGCAACGACAGCGGCTTCAGGAAGCGGTGCGGCAACGACAGCGGTTTCAGGAAACGGTGCGGCAACGACAGCGGCTTCAGGAAACGGTGCGGCAACGACAGCAGCTTCAGGAAATGGTGCAGCAACAACAGGGGCTTCAGGAAATGGTGCGGCAACGACAGCGACTTCAGGAAATGGTGCGGCAACGACAAATGGTGCTCTCAGTGGCACCTGTTCTGTCATACTGGGTATGATCCATTTGTTGCTTGGACTTTTCATTGTCGTCCTTTGTTAAAACAAATATTAACACTGACAACACACACAACATATTGTGTGATGACAAGTCAAAACAGAAATGATTTCTCAATAATGATACATACTACTTTACTTTAAGGTTTTCTTAGATGTAAAAAATATAGGCTATGGCTAAAAGCTCATAATCAAATACAGTGAAATAAACAGGGACTAACTTTAATGTCATTCTTCATTCTGACAATGTCATTCATTTTCTGTCATGACCTCATATCAAGTTTGTGCCCATACCTACAAGGACATTTACACACTGACATCACAGCAAAATCCCAAAGCAATATACTGAGTGTTACCTGCAAGTCAATCTTCATGTTGTTCTCCTGTGTAAATCTATGCTGTTTAAACATAGTTTTTGAAAGGGTCACAAGTTAAATTTTAAACCTTCAAAGACCTTTTGATTTTCATCCTATACCGTGTTTTTTCCTTTTTCCTTTTTTTTTTTTTACAAAAATGACTTTTGACATACACATTAAATTAACATAATCTTAAAATGTAATTAATTGAAGTACTTTATAAAACTGAAACATGCTAATTGTTGTTATACAGTGACAGGGTTTACAGCAGATCTGATTGTGCTGGCGCACACTCAAAAAAAAAAAACAATCCCCTGTCAAATGGTTGTATTTATGTTGTATGTTATTTATTTTATTTATTTTCATGAGGCTTGTATTATGCAAACTAAATGCACATGTAACCAACTATGATAATAAAATCTTTCTAGCTTTAACAATCATGTTTGGTTTTTGTCTCATTTTTGTCAGCGTTGCTACAACAGCCAAGAGAAAATGAGATAGAATGAAAGTGTATTAGGAATAAGAACAATAATGTTATATCTTGGTGACTTCTCCAGGCTCCTACTGTATTCCTTGCATACAACATACAGTACTTTATTATTAGAGACATTATAAAGGGATACATCATAATCTGAAATATTCTCGCATTTGACAATCAAACTACAGCAACTTATGGCTAACTAGTTGGCATATTTGTGTTGTTACTCTAATGACTAAAGACGTCCAATTCTCTGTGGAACAAAATATTTAACCACAATTGTTTGAATCTGTGTGACAGCTCAGCTGTCTGGGGGAAAGCAAGTGTTCATCCCAGACTGATGAGAGAGGCTAGACTGAGATGGTTTGGAGGAGGGAGAGTGAATATATCTGTAGAAAGATGCTTTGAACTGCCAGGCAGGAGGCCCAGAGGAAGACCAAAGAGGAGGTTTATGGATGTAGTCAAAGAGGACATGAAGGTAGTTGATGTGAGAGAAGAGGACTCAGAGGAAAGGGTTAGATGGAGGCAGATGGTTTGCTGTGGCGACCCCTGAAGGGAAAAGCCGAAAGAAAAATAAGATTCAATATATTCAGACTTCATTCAAAGTATTCAACCTTTATAGAGGTGTGTCTTAAAACCACGATCACTAAAACCCTAATAGCATTACAAAATAGTTATTTTTTCTTGCAAGACTTTAAGTTGCATAAGACAGTTCATCTTTTATGAGCAGTGTTGCACAGTGTTCTTCTGTCTTGAGCTGCATATCTGCAAACAAGTGCAGCTTCTGTCAAACCTACCTTTCTTGACACTTGTGTGTGATACTGTCCAAACAACTACAAGAATGATCAGTTTTCACAGGAACAGTCACAATCCCTCAGCATGTATGTGTATTTATCTATGGTTGTTTAAACATACACAGGCGCACTCATACAAAATTTACACATACACCCCATTCATATTTACCATCCCCTATAATTCAGACGCTTGCCTAATGTGACCTCCCAGTCTTCTGCTTGTACACACCCTGTATGACCTGAATGTTAAGGTTAAGGTTAAACTTTGTTGTCCCAGATGGAAATTTGGCTTAGGCTTGACGTGCTGTGGGCTACATCACACAATTTTCAATACAAAACAATACAATACAATAGCTTACTGTCACACAATAGTGCAAGTAGGACAGTAGTCAGTTTATACTGCATAATTTCAATAAGGAAAATGGCTATGCTATAACAAGCATTGCAACATCGGCAGTACCGTAAGTGCTACAAAATTAAAAAAGAAAAAGTATTGCACCTGACAATACAATATAAACATAACCTGCATCATGCAGGGCTTGACCACAAGGTGCTATCAGTGCTTGTTAAGAAGAGCAACAGAAGTGGGAATAAAAGACTATTATTGGTTACTTTTGGACAGGACATCCCAATATCGTTTTCCTGAAGGTAAAAGCTCATATTCACCGAAAAGCGCATGGGATGGTTCTTTGAGGATGTTTTTTGCCTGTGCCAGGACTGCGGCTTCAAAGATGGACTGCAGAGAAGGATACTCTTTCCTGCCAATAATTTTCATGGCCTTTCGGACCAACTTCTCGATTTTTGTTTTACACAGGTTACTAAGCGAGCCGAACCAGACTACCATACCATATCTGATCAGGCTTTCCAGAACAGCATTATAAAAGCAAAACATTATTTTTGTGCTCACACCAAACAGTCTAAGGCTTCTTAAAATGTCAGTTAAATATTGTATTCTGTTTGTATTCAATGGATGTCTGCAGTCTGTATGTTCTGTTCCCTCCACTACTGTTTATAAAACATTTTAACAAAGATCTTGTGAATCAAGAGTTTTCTTACTTTAAATGAAAACAAGCACTGCACATAGAGACAACTACTGACCAGTGCTGATCCTCATGGGAGACAGGAAGGATATCTACAGGATCTGAATCATGACCATTTCTCATCTAATGACCATTTTCATTTTAAATTTTAGAAAAGGAAGTGAATTATTGTAATACATGCATGCACGTCAGAAAAATGATTCCTCAAAATAAAAAAAACATTCTTTTCATAAAGCACAGCCTCTATTGTTTGACTCTTAATAATACACCATGAGGTGCCCTGGTACAAAAAATAGAACTGAACAAGGAACATCTGTTACGTGATCTAGGTGTGTGACTGTGTGAATGTGTGTGTTGCATACTACATACCAAATTAAAAGGGTGCATTGGATTTTTTTATTGTCCTATTATCAAAGTGTACCAGACAGCAGCAGTGGTGTCATCTCAACAACAGCAGGTGTGTCAGATTCCATGGAGACGCTCAACACCATACCATTAACCATAAAGACAACCCTGTTGACCCACAATTTTTGATTGGGCAATAACTAATAATTACTGTGTGCATTTACACTACTGTGTAATTAAGGTTTGATTCTAAACATACCAGAGCAATCAGCTGAGTGTGAGCACTAGAAAATAATCAAAACACATACGAACTAACATTACACCCCCACATGGAAAATCACAGTGCACAAGATGTAATATACATGAAAGTAGTTATTAAATCACAGTACATGAAGCTAAGACGACACTAAATGGAGTTCAATGGCAAGGACAAAACTCATCTGGAGGCCACTGGTGAAAATAGAGTTAATGTTCTGCTAATGATCTAAATGTTGGACTGAAGGTCCTCTATCGGGGACCAGGCTTGAGGCTGACAGGCTCAAGGCTAGCCAGCCTGGAACAGGTGGGAGGCCAGCAGGCTGGAGGCTAGCTGACTCAAGAGCTCCATGCTAGGCTCAGGACGACAGTGGTTCAATGGTAGAGTCGCCTTCCACCAAAGGGTCGGTGGTTCAATTCCCACTCCTCCCAGTCATTGTGGACTTGGGCAAGACACTTTACGCCTCCATCAGTCTACCCCAGGGAAGCTGTTATTGAATAATGGTCTCTGTATGCGCTTTGGGTCTGGCCAGGAATAATTTCGGATAATATGATGCAGAATATAAACTAGAAAAGCACTCGGAGAGCGCAGACCTCCGCCAAGCACAACATTTCCTTCCATATTGTGACTTCCACCAAAGATATTTCCACATGTATTTTAACAACACTTTTAAATTCCTTGACCATGATAACATACCATTAGCAACTGGATCCATAAAGATATCAATATTAGTTTAGGAGTTATTCACAAAAATCGCATTTTATATAATGGTGGTTTTCTTCTGGATCTATCTCCTCGGGTTTTGAAGATACAGCAAATCCATTGACACCCTCCAAATTATTCAATGACTTTCCTATATGTTGGTTTTTGTTGCGTGTTTATAGCTTCATTTGTTCTCTTTCTATGATGAAAAAGCCAAAGATCCTCTATTTTTTTATATTCTTCTCTATAATAAATACTGTTACTTTTCTTTAGTTAAAGTTTCTTTAGTTAGCTAATGACTGAAATACTGAAGGAAAACTTAAATCTCAGTCTCCATCGCATGTAGCTTTAAAGTAATCAATTTACAGAATTTTCCACACTATAAGGGCATCGGATTATAAGGTGCACTTTCAATGAATGGCCTATTTTAAAACTGTTTTCATATATAAGGCGCACTGCATTATAAGGCGCATAGAGTAGAAACTACTGTAGTGGCTGGGGTTGTGTTATCCATCCATCTAGATGAAGCTGCGCTAAAGGGGATGTCAACAAAACAGTCAGATAAGTCAGTCAGTCAAACTTTATTAATAGAAAACAA
>OOFC01030965.1:37736-52480 GCA_900323345.1 Pseudochromis fuscus | reverse complement strand
TGATACTGGCTGCACTCACCTGCAGCGTGTTGTGACAGTCTTCCTTCATACCTGTCGAGCCTTTGTCGTGACTTTGATTTTTCCTTTAATGATGTTATCTTGTAAACGAACCACACACACACACACACGCACACACACCCTCTCTATCCAACTCCTCCCTCTCCATATTGCCCTCCCTCTGATTTTTTTTCTTTCCAAATCTGTTGTGTGTGTGTGTGTGTGTGTGTGTGTGTGTGTGTGTGTGCAAGTCAGAAAGAGAGAGGGTATTGTCTCCCTCGTCTCTCTGTTTTGTTTCAACTTTATTTTCCTAAAGTCCGCACACAAGAAGAGAAAAGCGCCCAGAGTGGAGCACGGAGATTTCATTTCAACTTTTCATTTGGGGAAGATTGAAAATCTAATTTTTCCACCAAATCAATATTCTAATCCCTTGACCGATTATCATTTGACATTGACAAACATGAATCCTTTCTCTTTTTATTTGATTTCTGAGGAAAATATTAGCATAGAAAATACATCCGGGAATGATGAATTCCTTTTAGTGAACTTGAGAGCTGCGAATCACACAATAGAGGATGTGAGCTGTACAAAAGGAGGATGTTTACGCCTGTCCATTTGCATTTCACTGCTGCTAATAACAAATTACTAACTTCTGGAAATAAAAAAAAAAACCCTGTGACCTGCTAATGATGTAGCTTCAAGCGCCGGTTCTGACTTCTGTAAAATTCCCGTTGCTTTCGGTTTGGCCTTTGATATCAGGACAGAAATAAACCCTGCTGCTGCTGCTGCTGCTGCTGTTGTTAACTTTATGAAATGCCCGATGAAGTTCAAATGTTTCCAGTAACCACAAACCTGAAGACAACAAAGTGAAGCTATTTTGGAGCATTAAAAAAACAAAAACCCTACTTGATAAGAGATTAGACACACAGCTCATTAGCATGGCTGCATGTTTGCTACAGCTGCTCGCTCGGCTTAACAACTACAATGCTGGCATTTCCCAAAATGCCAAAACCATGATAATAATTAATTTATAAGAGTGAAACATGTCCTGCTTTGGATAAACACTGCATGTGAGTCTCAGGCTGCAGGAGAGTTCGGCAGCCGGACCACCGGGCCCACCCTCAGCTGGGAAGCCACAGGGGAGCTGAGGAGGCAGAGGGAAGTCCGATCTCAGAGGGGGGGTGGGAGTCTGCAGCTCAGTGAGGAACCCTGGTGGGGAACAGGCAGGATCCTGACATCCAAGACTCTAGTATCTGAGACACATCCTCACCAGGCAACCACCAGGAAGTAGCTCCTGACCAGCTGTCAGTAAATAACTATATATATACTGCAACACTGCAATACACAACACCCAATGAGGAGCCTTTTTCTGCCAGATTACAGCCAATCAGCAACCTGAAGGATGAGGGTTCACCACCACACCAGTAATCTCTCACCCTGAGCACAGAGTCAGCACAGATACATCATTCACAATCCTTTCAAAATCACTTTAATGTTCGTTTTAAATAAAGCACTGACAGTTTATGGATAGTACGTTTCTACACCAGCTCCTCCAACAAGTCTTCATGGACTGTTCTGTATTAATAAACCTCATTCAAACCAAATGCTCCAGATAACCCTCTCTGTATTTTACACTGTGCTCCAGATTTGTTTTCTGTGGCAACATTTCCACCTGTCCACCAGCATCTGCACCTGTACACAGTGTTTGTGTAGTTACTCTTACCACCACAAGAGGGAGACACATGTTTCGCACTGCAGTGTTTTCTGTATCAGCAGCTGGAACGGTCAATCCAACCAGAAATACTGTGATCAGATCCACACAACCTGCAAACATGTGGGTTTTAACCAACATCAAATAACCTCTGAACTCTGCAGTGTTTACTCACTAACTCAGACCAAAAACACTGCGATCCATTTGGTAACTGAACTCTTTAACAAAGACGACACATACGACATGGATGTAGCCACAGGGATGTCACCCACTGGGTTGTGGACCAGTGTTTTGAGGATTTGGATTTAGCATCTGGTCGTCACCATCTTGTTTTATTGGAGTCAGAAGTGACCATATTTGGATGAGGAGGAACACATGGGTGGATGTGACTGTCTGACAGCTGGGTACTGGTCCAGGAGGTGAGCTGCAACGTGCCCACGTCCTTTATCAGAAATGTAAGCCTTTTAGAGCCCAACATGTAGTAACGACCCAAAATGTAACAATGTCCTGAGTAGTTATAAAAAAAAAGTGTAGTAAAATTCATAATGTAACAAGATGCTAACCCTGAAATGTAATAGAAAAAAATGTACTAATACAAAACGTTTGAAGCTGTTAGTTTTTGGGCAAAGTTTGGGGCGTTAACATTCACTGAACATTTATTTACTTTCTTTTTACACTAATTATTTTCCTTTCTTTGCAATGATGTATATATGTAAATATGTATGTATATGGGTGATTAATTAATTGTTAATGGCGGGGTCGTGGAGAAAGGGGCAGGAAAAAAAAATAAGCTTATGTTTCATGTGACAGTTAAAACCGTTTGTGTTGTTTTTGACAGTTTGTTTTGATTGTTTTTGTTTTCTTTCTTTCTTTAATTTTTAAAATTTTTTTCATTATTTTTTTAATTTATTTTTTTCATCACACATGTTTGAAATAAAGCATTAATTCATTCATTCAGTCATTCATTCATTCACTTTTTGGGTTCAGCATCTTGTTACATTATTGACCAATTATTATATTTCGGGTTTTATTACATTTTGTTGTTTTTTTTTAACAATTCGAGTCATTGTTACATTTCAGGTTGTTGTTACATATCAGACTCTAACAGGCGCTCACAGTTTAAACAGGTGAGATCTATTAATATTGAATATTAACCCTGCACAGGTTTCACAAAAAGGAAAATTAACCGTAAAGAACAAAACATTATTTGAACCATCCTGTGAAGTTGGACTTTTTAACATCTGTGAGGACTGATTGGTTCTCAGGAGGCAGCCTTTAGTGGCCGTTCAAGGAGCTCAAGTCAATCACATCTCAAATCTGCAACATAACAATCTGCAGCTGAGCTCTGATCACAAAGTACAAAACTATCAATATTTAAAACATACATCTGTAGTACACCCCTGGACTCGAGGTTTTGTGCCTGACATGATGTGTCACTGGGACCCAGGTTTCCAGTTGGAGGTGTGCATGTAACATGTGCGTCAGTGCTGCTGTTCCCCTGAACACAAACTGTGATGGAGCTGCACCACAACACCCACATAACGCAGCAGGACTGTTCACGAGGTAGTCTGACAAAATATATTATTCACTGTAAAAAACAATATTACTAACACATTTTCTGACTGAAGTAAGGCGTCTAATGTCCCATCCAAATGGCTTTCAAAATGGTTTCCTTGAATTGAAAACCCTTTGATATACAGGGACAAACTGAAACAATTTGAAATTGAGCAATTTTCCTCCTGGAACATATATAGCACCCCTGACATGCATTTCTAAGTAGTGTAATATATTCTGAAAATAACAATATATGAGATGCTCGGCTGAGACATGTAGTGACTACTGGAGCTTATAAAAAAACACACACCCAGAGTCAAAACTGAAGACAAACAGCCAAGAGTTCAACAAGTTACACAGCACAACATCGTTAGTATCATTTAATTCTACAATATTGTTAATGTAATTATGATTTAACACAGTTTCATATTTGTTGTAAATCCACTGTGCATTAGTTTGACACTTCCTGTGTGACAGCAGCAGCTGAACAAAAACTGGTAATTAAATTAACAAGGGAGCTTTTTGTTTTATTCCTGCCCAACACCCTGACTGTGTAGGGTGCCTTTGAAACTAAGGCAGGCTCCACGCCAATAGATTTAGAAATAATCACTCTGACAAAATATGCAAAGACATACAATGTCACATTACAGCAGCGAGAGGGGAGGATAAGCAAGTCGCAGACGACAGTATTAGAGCGCCAGCAGAGACGTCGGGAATGGAGAAAAATGCCTCACCCTCAGGTACATTGTTGCTTTGTTGCTCATTAAACTTGCATTGTTTGAAGTGTTTAGCTGCTGAGCTTGTTGACACAGAGGTGCAGCGCGATGCATATGAGGCAAACAAGTTCGACTGCCAACCAGGAGCTGGGAGCCGGTGCTGGCGCCGTAATGAGCCTGGAGAAAATGTAAAGCAGGGGAAGATGAAACAGACTGTGTGATCCATCAGCTGTTCAACCTCTTGGATTTCTAACAGCTCCTCTGAGCTGCAATGAAAAGCTGATTGACGAGTGGAGTGGGTTGGACGGGGGCAGAGCGGTGGCTGCGAGAAGAGATGAGGTATCAGGTGGGGGAGAGCTCGGGGAATTTTACAAAAGCACACGTCTGAAATATTCAATTTAGCACTGATCAACAGTTGCCTTTTTCAGACTCAGATTGAATTATCCTATATGGCAACGCCATTATGTTGGGGATTATTACATGCTCTCCAGGAGATTTGGTTTATTCATCTTGCCTATTGTTGACGATGACTGGAGCACTCCCCAGAGAGCAGCCCAGTGAATTGATTTCTGACAATCCATGATTCACCACCGCGAGTCCCCCACTCCTCTCTGACATCCTGCAAATCAACTTAAAGGCAGAGGCTGACAGTTCCTCACATCACGCTCCATATAAACAGCCATTATTTCTTCAGAAAGCACTTTTTGTCTTGTACGGGGGCTTCAAAGCCGCCGCGTCCCGTTACGATGAGTCGTGGTTTAGCAGGCACACGGTGGGACTTTGAAGCCGGGGAGACGTACATGACGCCGAAGAAAGGATGAGGCGAGAGAGGCAGGTAAGTTTCTCCAAAGCCAGATTAGTACGAGCTTCCACTGTTCAGCATCCGGGGGACGGCGTGATGTGTTCATACCGATCACATGGAGCTGTCACACAATCAGGACTTTCGACGCACACACTCGCTTTGTGTTTTAGTCTAAATTCAGTTCTTCGATAATCCAGCTGAGTCCAGGGGCAACACCAGACTAAGAGCCTACAAGCTGAAGCTATGTTGTGTTTTGACTGAAGTGGTTACAACAGCATGCTAACAATGATAATGTGTTTGTTTGGTGTGTTAGCATAGTAGCATCTATTTAGTGGAAGTAAAAAGAAGCTGAAGCTAATGAAACTAAGGAAGCTACTATTAGCATGATATCAGTTTAATCTGTACAAAAATGTGGAGGTGCTGGAGAGACCGTATCTGACCAGGATTATCTAAACCAGTGGTCCCCAACCACCGGGCCGGGGCCCAGTACCGGTCCGTGAGGCATTTGTTATCGGATCGCACAGAAAGAACAAATAATTTCTACAATTTCCGTTGTATTGATTATGAGTCTGAAAGATGTTTTATTTTGAAAAACGACCGGATTCTCTCCGACTTAACTTTTGTCTCTGCCTCTTGACACGTCATTACACTTGTCTCGGTCACGTGATCAGATACGTTACCTCAAAAAATAAGTCCGCAAATTAGCTAAAACGAGTAAAAAACAAACATCTTTGGAGAGCTGCTTTGTGAAGAGGAAACATTTGTTATTTATGCCGGTGGTGTTATTTTGTTTTTGCTGTGTTTATCTGCCACACCTTGAAGGCCGGTCCATGAAATTAATCCGGTCCATGGTGCAAAAAAGGCCGGGGACCACTGATCTAAACTAATCCATTTACTAACTAGTTAACTTAAACTTGCAGTTTATCAGAGGCCATGTTTTTCCTACTATTTCTGTCAAACATGCATTTGCTTTGTGCACACTCACACATGATCACGCCCCTGGCTAACGAAGCTAACAGAGCCAACCCGACCCTCAAAACCCAACCCAGATCCCAATCCAGTCTTGGGCTTTTCTCACTGTAAATATGTGTGATAAACAGACTTCGCCTCCAAGCAGATGCACCTAATCAATCACAAATTGAATTTGTGACGGTACAGATTCTTATTTAACGGCGTGGGGGCGATTCGACTGTGTCAGAAGACATTCTGATGGATAAATGGCGTGAAATGGGCCCCCCTCCAGTCAACGCCTCTATGTTTCTGACATGACCATTCCACGTCACACTGCTTGAAAAATGAGCTCCGTGGAGGCATGCAGTCCTGCTATGAGATTGCACTTCATAAAGGAGAACAGCACACAGGGGTGAAATTCCACTGTAGGGTTATGGATTTTCCAGTACATCACTGATAGATTGCACTAATATAACCTCAATAAAGAGTTTGAGAACAACTTTATGGATGTTTTCCCTCTTTTGTCATCTCATTTTTCTCTCCTTTGATGTGTGCTCCAATTGATTTGTCTGTTTTTTCTCTTACTTTGTCTGGCTGTCACTCACGGGGTGCAGAGTAACACACTCTCAACACATTAGTCATGGGATGTGAACCATGGAGTGTTTCATCCAAAGTTTCACCACTAAGAACCTCCAGCAGCTCATTTTGTTTGTTTTCGCTTCCAGCAGCAGCAGCAGCGAGATGTTTTGGAGGCTGTGATGTGTACATTGCACATAAATTCCTAAACAGCAGCACTTGGCACAAAAGAGAAGGAGGCTTCTTTACGGCTTTCTGCTTGAATCATCACTCTGAGCTATGTCTACAACTCGGGATCAGCTTCACTTCGCTGTAATTACTACAAATAATGGTGAGCACCACACATGATGAGGAGGGAATGGAATTAAATCACGACCACAGCCACTGCACCAAGACAGATTTGTCCTATTGTAACATTTGCCTTTCAAGTTTTCTGCTTTATAATGTAACACACACACTGAATATACTACAGTACTGCTGTAATAGCCTTATTATTATTATTATTATTGTTATAACCTTTATTTAACCCCTTCGTTTTTAATTCTTCTGGGCATGAAAAACACAAATATTCCCTTTTTTCCCTCCAAAATGTGTTGTTTTTAGTAAGTTACGAACCCCTTCACATGGTTAACTGTAATCTCCTGGTTATTTGAAATGAACTAAAGGAAAAGTATTGTTACTTCAATGTTCCTGTATGTATATAATTTATTTATTTTACCTCTAGGGTTCTTCTGGCACACAATAAGTGACAGGATATTCCAGCAGTGGTTGACAAGTGTGACTTCCTGTCGGCCATCTCTGATTCAGAGGAAGTTTACCAGTGGTTACAACAATTAATCACTGAATAGAAGTCAATGGAGGAGGCAGCAGAGAGCATCCTAACCCCTGACGTGTAATTTTACCGTAGAAACCACTGCATTTAGGAGAAAGTGGCTTTCAAACAGCTGTCCACTGCAGTGACCACTATGCATGAAAGGGTTAAAATATCTAAAACTATACTATAGTATTATGTAGGTTTATATATCATAATATTCAGATAATTGAAGCATTTGGTGCATCATAAAGCACTGATTTTAATCTGCATTTATATGTCTAAAGGCTTACGCTGGCAACAGAAGGAATTCCCAGCCATTAAAAAATTATCACACTCACACAAATATGTGTTAACAGCATCACATACACAGATGCACAGATATCCAAAGCAGGGAATCTCTGTTTGTGTGTTTGCCAGCAGGTTACATTGATCGGTTCATGGCCTAAGCTCAAATATTCTGCATTCACTAGCCAGGGGGACGGGACTTCTAATGAATAACACATATCCTATAACTGGAGGAAGTCCACAACACTGTGATCCAACAGGAAGCACACCATTGACTCGCTGTGCGGTGCAACTCAAAAGAAACAGCGGAAAGGCTTCAGGGCAGTTTGGATCAAAGCAGCAACTTACTGTATATCTATAGTCAAAATCTGCAATGCAATAACTTATTACCAGTTTAACCATTTCGGCTCAATGTCTCCTGCTGTTGATCTATGACAAGGCGCACAGCTTGATGTGGGAACTTTTTGTACCATAATAAATGTAAAAATAACCCCATCTAAAATGTAGTATTGAAATGCAGTAACTCAGCTCAGTCAATACATGTGTTGTAAACAATTTCCTTTACAAACGAAGGCAGAGGCAACTTGTATTACAGATTTTATTGTGTGATTTCCCACTTAATCTTTCATAGTCACTTTATATTCACGTATATTGCAGGAGTAATGAAAGAAGTACGAAGCTAATCAATTAAAAAAAGATAACATGTTTCCACACCAGCCTCTCTTCTTAAGACAGGTGGTTTGAGATGGTAATGATCACGAGGAAATGCTCACACAACACATTAAATATTTAGAATAATGCAGTCAGCATGAGCGGCTACACTGATAGAAACCAAAACGCATCAACTAATTGCATCAATCAGCTGATGCTGTGATTTCATTAAGTCAGTCAGACTGAAGGTAAAGAGTTGACCATACAGTATACAGGCACACTTGCAGGCATATTAACTTCACAGAGGTTTTCTGTCTCCGTGTTGTTGAGTGAAGTGCCGCCAAGTGAACTGTTGAGCACAGATTTTTCTCTGATAGAGATCTCTTGTGAAAAGACCCCCTCAGAAATATAGGAATAAGGCAACAGAAGGAGGGAGGGTCCCACGGGAGCTGAAGAAAAAATATGGACAAATGAGCATGTTACCCAGCATGGTCTTGGCCGTCTGCTGTGCCTGAACTCACACTGACTGCCAGACTTTAAGTGTTTCACTAGAGTTTTACTACATCTTAAAGTCTTACTCTTTCCTCAACCGTTTAAGTGTCACAGAGGAAAAGACGGTGTAGTTATAAGTCTGGAATTAAAAGAAATCTTTTTGCTGTAGCTTGAGATGTTCCTATACTTAATGTTCTTTAAATCATAAAGCCCAAAACATATCGAAACATTAAAGCTAATAGATGATCAGATATTGGGTAAGTTCACCTCTAAGTTGTAAAAACTTTGTGTAATCCTCTCGAAAGCTCATCAGAACATCTAAAATTTCTTTTATGTTTTTCTCAAATCTCTTCACCAGAAGCTAAATGCTCCTTCACGGTACATCTGATAGAAAGAACAGTAGGCTAGCCAAAAAGCTAATAAGCCAAGTAGGTAAGTCACATCAAAGATACTGACATTTGGCCAGAACTTTTACATTCCTGGATCCAGTTATCATCATAGAAAGGATGTTAATTTTAGTCTGTCAGTAATTACACCGGTGTAGTTGCCAACCACTCAATAATGACATATGGCAGTGATACTCTTGTTTACCACACTCAAGGAGAAGTCATGAGGGCTAAGCTAGTAAATCAGTTATGTTAGAAAAGACTGTAAATCACTGTGATAACACCTCTGAAAGAACATCTTGACAAAGGCACAAGAGAATACAGCATATCACAAAAACAATGATTTTGTGCCATATAGCACGCTATGCTGTCAAGTCAGGGAATGTGAATTCAAACTAGAACAAGCAGTGGAAAAAGTGAAGGAATGCAGCACAATCACAGACTGGTTGAAGCCAGGAGTTTGAGATTTTAACTTAGCCATGTTGGTTGTTTGGATCTAGAAGTGACCATATTTGGATATGAAGGGAGGAGTGAGGAGGTGGGTCTGACCTTTGAACCTGAGGACACTGTCCAATGTGTATGAGACTTGACTTCAGTGCTGGTCCCTTAATCTTCTTCTTTTTGAAGCTTAATATGTACTTAATGATGAAATGATTTTCAGATGGACCACCACATCACTGATAAGAGGAGATGACTTTAGCTAATGACATCAGAATGACTTGTGGGAAAATGTATTGATTGAGTATTTCATTAGGATTTGGTATTGATGGACAGAGCTACGCTAGTTGTGTTTCCATGTTTCATGTACCTAGACAAATACTAGCTAACTGTTAGCTCACATGTTTATCATCCTTGCTCCCTACCTCCTGGCAAATCAGTGTATTTTCCAGGTATTCATGTAAAAGTTTCAACTTCGTATGTACATTTATGAACAAGTGAAGATGTTATACTGGTAGTTTTTTTCTATTGTTGTTTTTTAATGGTGCTGGAAGATTATTTTTAAAACCAGTTTCCAGGAGCTCATAATATTTTATGTGTGTGATCTTTTGACATTAGATTTCCATGCTAAGACAGTGCCTGGTGTTTTTTTTTTTTTTCACCCCAGGGTGAATTTGAATAGGTGTTCTGGTTTGTATGGGGAGCTGGTAATGAGACGTCACAAGACCTGTCTGTGAGTTTATCCATAGTATTTTAAATATCACCATGGGGCTTGCTTGGCTTGGCTCTAACCATTAAGAGTGAAGGCATGATATATGTAGCAAGCTTAAGAGAGTAACTTGTGTGTGCTTTTCCAGATCCCAAGACAATCCCAATTTAATTGTGCATTAAAGACCATGCACTGCGTCATTTATTACATTGTTTATTTAGTGCCCCCTCCCCCCTCCCCATTCCTATTTGAGCTCTAATTAATCCTGCACAGAAATCTCAACTTCATTAACTTGGGCAGCTCTAGGCCTCAACTGAGGTTAATTACTAAAATAAAAATGGAAAGATTTTGTTCTGGGCAACCAAACACGGGGTGTAATAGTATTACAGGGAGTATGCGGCACACATTTAAAAGGTCATATTTCACTTTTTTTTCACCACTGGATATAGGAATGCTAAAATCAAGATGTTACAAAAATTAATTACTTTCCACAAAATGAAAGAAAATATAATTTTTTTTTATCACTATCTGTCAACTTTGCTGTCATTAACCGGGAAAAGATTTAATCCTGGTCCAGCTAAAAAGCTAAATCTCGAGCAAACAGACAATGCACACCAAATGTGTTGAGCGCATCATGGCAAATGGATGCTGCAGATGAGATTACAGTAATTTTGTTTATAATACTATTGAAGATTACTTGGAATGGGTCACAAAGGTCAGCTCCCAAGATCACTAAAGGTCACACAGCCTCCAAATAATGAGAGAAGAAGAAACCATAGCAGCATGGAAGAGTTATTGCTCTCTCTGGGCTTTCAATCAAATACAAAAATACATAAAATTAAGTTCAGTTCATAAATATTTACAACAAACTTGCTCACAAGGCGATAGTGCTCCACATTGCTCTTTGTCAATAAGGTTGTATACTCCCGCTGCAACATCTGGCTCACATACACAAGGGCTTCAGGGGGTGCTTAATCTCATGTATGCAAGTGAGCGCATATGTGCACATCATTACACACAAAGACAAACACACACACACACACATACAAACACTCACGCACAGGCTATATAAAGAAGAAGGGTGGAGGGATGTAAAAAAACATTGAATTGGCTCAAAAGTTAACAGCTGTATAATATCTGCAATGGGTCTCAGTAGATGCATCCCCACCGTAAAGACTCAACAATTAATTATCCTGCTGCAGATTCCTGGCAGCCCCTCATTTTACTGACGAGTACACTCCTGCTGCTTCTTCAAAGATTAACATTTAAAAATTCATCAGCTGGCTTTTTCAGGGCACTCACAAGCCTCGACTATTATTCCATAAGAGTATGTTTTATTATCTCTCTATGCTTATTATCGCCACCATCATAGCTACGAGGCCAAATTAGAAGCAAAATGCTCGACTTACTCAGCCAGTTCACAAAAAAGGGAGAAGGGAATTACCCAGCAATATGTTTTGGGCTTTAGGCAATGGCTTAACTGTATGCTACTTGAATATGTCACAATATATAGAAATAGAGAATACTGTTCAGATAAGTAAACAATTACACCATGTTTATGTTGAAGCTTTTCATTTATGCATTAATGTCTTTATGTTGTAATTTCAGTGTGCTGATTTTGAATACACCCCGGTCAAAGACACGTCGCTGATTCATCTGATGCCTGATGCATCCTTGATCTGTTTGC
This sequence comes from Pseudochromis fuscus, assembly GCA_900323345.1. Classification (NCBI taxonomy): domain Eukaryota; kingdom Metazoa; phylum Chordata; class Actinopteri; family Pseudochromidae; genus Pseudochromis; species Pseudochromis fuscus. The sequence continues at coordinate 40,711 of OOFC01030965.1, read as the reverse complement.
ATACTCCAGGGAGCAGGGGAGACATAAAGGATTCTCCCCAAAATTGGGCTGTGCAGGATTGCTTGATTCAGTGCAGGGATTGTGAATACAACTTTTATTATCATGGAAAATGTAACTCCGCACTGCTGTTGAAATATAAGCAGCGCCTCCTTTTGCTGACATGGATCTAGGATGGCAGTGTGACAAAGGTAAAGTCACCATGATACAAAACAAGAAGACTTCACATGAAACTGTAGAAGTCTTGTAGCAGTATGAACAGAGGCTGTACTCAGCAGGCAGTTTGTAGAAATTAATCAAGTTCCCAGACTATCTGCATTGTCCATCTTTCTTCATAAGGTTTTAGCACTGTAGAGTGGCTGGCCATGCATGCAGGAGTCATAATGAAGCAGCAGTTGTTAACATCTCCCAAGCTAATGGAGCTGAGCGCTCCCACCATTGTAGTCACTTACACAGGCAGTATAACAATGTTCTTAATGGCTTCTTTATTTATTCTCAGAGTGACAATATTATATCAGGGCCCTGTCAAAACTGGATCAAAGTATAACTGAACTGATCTCAACTCTCAGCTTGGAGAATGAAGGGGAGAGAATCAGTGATCTCAATGAAATCAGAGAAAGGGATATTGGACTTTAAATGTATACTCTCTGTTCCTGTTTGCAGTATAAAAAAAAATGAAATCATGATATAAAGAAGTAATTACACAACAATTTCTAACAATGACACGCGTCTTTGTTTATGTGGGTGTACATTTTGGATTTTGATACAAACAATGAGTATGTTTTTTAAATTTATTTTGGCATAAAATCATATGACTTGAGTCACAGTGGCCAGTGCTCTGTGCTTTGGAGTGGTGTGTTGGGGAGAAGGAGCTCACACTTCGGATGAAAACAGAACAAACTCATGATGAAGGTGAGCTCCATCAGTGGGACTGAAGTGGACACAGTTAAAGATGTGACTGGTGTGACAATGCTCAGGAAACTGAACTCTATTATGAACACCGCATCTCACCCACTTCACCATCTTTAGGTGTTTCCGGAGAGCACCTTCAGCCACAGACTGATAACCCCACGGTCAAGGACTGACTGCAGCAAGAGGTCCTTCCTGCCAGCTGCCATCAAACTCTTTAATATTGCTGTGCAATAAAACATTGTATGCTGTGTGTATTTTAGATCATTTATGGGTGTTTTCTAATATATACAGTGTCTCCACTTTTAATCATTTCTCTGTTCTCAGTCCGTGTTCCCACATACAATAACTCTGCACATTGGTATTTGCATATTTCAATATTTCCATTTGAGTTTGTAATTTCACAACTTGCATTTTGGGTATTATTCTTATTTATTGTTCTGCTTGTTTCATATAGTGTACTATTACTGATGCAACAGAATATTTTCTTGCAAAGCATCAATAAAGTATCTATCTATCTATCTATCTATCTATCTATCTATCTATCTATCTATCTATCTATCTATCATGATTTAAAGTTCACCTGCATGATGCCTCTCCTCCCACAGCTCATCAAATGAATGGATCCCCCAAGATACAGAAACCATTTAAGGGTTAAACCACAGTTAAACTAAAACCTTAACAGTGAAGAAAAATTAGACAGAAAGCTAATCATACAAAATACAATTTAACATAATATGTCTGTTTAACTGTATAATATATTAATATACAGGAAATATTTGTGTTAGTCATGGAGTTGTGGTGAATAACTCAGCAGCTGATGCTTGCATCCATAACGAGAAGAAGAGATTAAAACAACTGTGGCATCACTAGGGCACAGGGAGCTTTTAATGGTTAACAGCAGATGTTTTGATGACTTCACTTGAGACCCAAGAGGCTTATCTTTTCATCAGGCCAAAATTAGCTAAATTGTTTCACCTCATCTGGCTCGATGTGGGGTAAATAGGTGGGATGATTTATTACCACTTTATTAAGTACCATCAAGTGTTGAGAGTCTAATTGTTGGAAGAACACACATGAGCACAGGGACACCCAAACAGCCTTGATCAAACTGTAAAAAAAAGACAAATGTGTACGATAAAAAAATATTAAAAATGAATAGGTTGCTAAGATTAATTCTACATTGAGTCATTTACAATTAATAAAAAAACCCCAAATATGCACACAACTGTGTTAAATTCCCATTGGTCTGCTGAGTGTTTTACACACTGTGGCTCAATGCCTGAGGTCTGTCAAATCATAAATGGCTCCTTGTTGGTTGCAGCCACCCTTAAGGCCACAGAGCAGGGACACACGCCAATTTAGTTTTGCAATACGGAGCTGAAAAACAACTGGGAAATAAGGATGCCTCTGGATGTTATTCTGCTACCTTCTCATCTTACATTAGGCATTAGCCCATCAGTTGGCACAAGCACATGCCCACAAGCAGTCAGAGCAACACAAACACGCACACACACCCACATACTGTACACCAGTGGCTAGAAGCAGAGGAATGATGAACTGGTACTGATGTGTGGCCACTCATAACAACTGGATGAGATCTTTTGTTTTTTTATTTATCTCATCTTTGTTCATGGTGATTAAACATACAATGTCGTACAAGTTATTGATATAAAACGCTCATCTTTCAAAAGGTTTATGCTTTAGAGTATGTAACAATTGTCGATTCATCACATATAAGTAATCAGATATTCCCTTTTGAATCTAATTTGTATTGAACAATCCTATTCTGCCTTTTTAGGTGTAGTGAAAACCAATTTGCTTTAAACATAAGATTAAAATTCATAGTTTGTACAGTAGCTTACATTAAGCTTATGTGCTTACAGCTTAGCTTAGTTTCCATATGAGCACATGAAAGCCAGACTGCACAGCTGATTACAGAGAACAAACAAGCAGGTATGTAAGTATAGCTACCAGACTGCTGTAAGTAGTTGAATGATTACACAGTCACTAACACATCCAACAGATCCACAACTGGGAGATTTGATTTAAGGAAAACCAACAAAACC
>OOFC01030965.1:0-37716 GCA_900323345.1 Pseudochromis fuscus | reverse complement strand
CCTTCCCCCACAAATCTTGTCCATCTCATGTCCATTGTACTTCAATCCAAATAAAGGAACAAAAACTGCTTTGTTCACACACTTCAAAAGAGGAACATTGTAAAAAAAAAAAAAAAAACAGTGCCAAGAAACTTTTAAACTCAAATAAAGAAAGCCACTGGTCTGTACAATGAATAAATCCTAAATTACAAATTAAAAACTATGTATTTTGTAGCTTTGAAGCAGTTCAATTTTTAGCCATATGTTTATTAAAATCTGGATGTTGGAGGGAAATTGCAGGATGATTATTATATTTATTTCTGGATAATTATGTTATTTAGACTGATCAAAGAAAACACATATCTGCAGTGGCAGATTTACAGCTGTAAGCGATTCACTGGTGTCCTGTGAACACACTCTAATTTTACTCTATAAATCACATATTGACACATAATGGTGCATGTAAGCAACATGCTCTACATTGACTTCAGCCGTCTAACACTAACATCTGAGGTGCATGTTTTTTGTTCATCCTCACAGCGAGAGAGGTGCAAGTCATGTCATCCTCTGTTCTGTAGTAAAACAGGAATTTAACCTTTTTTTGTTCTTTTATGCTGCTCCTTTAAATTACTTGTCTTTCAAAGACATAGTGTAAATTAAACGATTGAAAAATGATACATTACAACTTACTCTACTGGAGATACAAGATAATAAAGGAATAAGCACAATTTTTTAATTTACACTGCAGGCTAAATATATCATTTCAATTGCCAAGCATACCCTGCCAGGCTCATAATATTTAGTTCATTGTTGGATATCAGTCACCTTTAATGTCCAACTCTCTACTTAATCATCTAGCCGTTTTGCTTGGATTAAATTTCAATAATATTTTATGTAACCAGTACCAACTCCAAAATTAAATGCAGGGCTTGTCTAATGCAAAAAGTTAAGCGTACTTTATATCAGGTGGAAAAGTTAAACTGATAATTAATATATATATATATAAAATGCATCAAAGGTAACAGATAGGATTGTAAATAAGTTCAATAAATGTGTATTTGACTTGACATCTCTATACATACTGGTAAAGTCTTTGGTTTTTTTTTGTGCTGTTGAAACTCAAGTGGGACTTGAACAGAGTTCAGTGCATGTAAAATGATTGGTTCAAGGAGACTGAGTTCATCATTCTGAGCACACCAGTGTCTACAGAGAGGAGGCAGCAGCTGGGCTGAAAAAGTAAAAGACGCCCTCCTCCTCAAAGTCTCTGCTTCGTGATTCTGGACCACCTCAGTGGCTCTCAAAGGCTTCAAACATATACAAAATTAAGCAACCGACTGTAGTACTTCAAAACTGACTACCAAGTTATTAAAGAGGAGGTGCCAAGGGGTAGGACTGCAATACTGCAACATGCCTTCCAGATTACATAATATCATTTGAAGCTCAGTGGCTCGTGATCAGTGATCAATGATGGAATATCAATACAATATACCGTGGCTCAGGGAAACCACAGGCAAATGGCATTTTAAGAAATGCACAAAATCATTACAGACATTATGATTCTTGTGTAGATGCTCCGAGCAACATACCATAATACTAATGCCTCTGATATTTCCACCTCTCTGTATCTGCAGAAAAGATGCTTCACAAATGAAAAGATTGCAATCTGCTCAATTAAACCACATCCTGAACTGCTCTGGGACACATTTGGCTTCATCACGACAAGTTAGCTTATTGACACATCTCAACATAGGAGTCATGTAAATAGAGGTAAAGAAAAATAAGCAGGTGGCAGGTAGTGAGAAGTGATTGACATTTGGCTAAAAATAGACTGACAGTCAAGCAAAAAACACTTTTACTGTGGAGAGGTAAATATTATTACAGGGAGACATGACATGTGCAACAGGAGTAGATTCATATACCTGCGACACATGCCAGTACCAGGTGGCACAATCTGGATGTGAAACACTTGTTATTACCTGGTGGCAGAGGGTGTTTTTTTCCCTCCAGTTAATTACATGGTAAAAATCATAGGTAACATTTAAGTCTTTTAAGCTTACAAAATATAATTTACAAGAGGCTCCACTGACACAGTCAAATCAGTGAAACTCAAAGCTATTCCCACACAGTGTGGTGCCTCGTATACGTGACCTTGGATGTTTTTGACGCTGCTGTGAAAAAAAAGTTTTCTTTTCTATTTTTTTTTAAGCGAATACAAAGCAGCAGCACTGAGGCTCATTGAATTAAGAAAAAGGCAAAAGCAGGATCACGTTGATCAGTTTGTTAGCTGTGTCAAATCTGACTCATTAGTCTGTTTTGGACTTGTATTTAATAAATACTATGTAGGCATTCACCCCTAAAATGACCAAATTAATCGCCTGTTAAGGGAGAGTAAGAAGGGGCAGTCAAGAGCAGAAAATGACAAAGCATTGCTGCCAATGGAGCTATGTAAAAAAATAATAATAATGCTTCCCGACTTGCTCCTGAGTGTGGTCCTGTTTAGTCTCCTTCAAGCTCTGGTCCTGTGCCAGAGGCCTGGGAGCTTGGGGGATCTGTGCAGTATCTTAGCTGTAGCTGCAGTCTTCTGGATGGAGACCTCACATGTTGTTCCTCAGATCTTTTGGAGCTGCTCTCTCAGCCTCGAGTGCTTCGATTACCTTAGCCACCACCAGTGTTGCCTTCACTATCCTCAGCTTCTCCAACTCCTCTCTCATCCCTTGGTATTTCCCAAGCTTCTCGTGTTTCTGCTGCTGCTGCTGCTTGACCACCACTGCAACGTTCAGTTGATTCGCCATCACCAGTTTGTCAGTTCGTCAATTTGTATCTGAAAGTCCCACAGGATGTTAGCTGTAAGGGGTGTGTCCCAATTTGACCTTGGGACCTCTAGATGATATTCAACATGGATGTTCCTGTACACGATGCCAGTCACTTGTTTATGGCAGCGTACTGACTTCCTGCTCATCTACTGTGTCCAAATACTCAAATTCTCTAAATCAATCTTTCCAAAAAAGTTGTGACTAAAGATCTGGTATACAAACAAAAGTCACAGCCCAACATGGCTGTCAGACGTGCGAAAGAGTTAAGTTGGTCTAAGACTTTGGAAATTCAGTAATGCAAGGGGTAATTAAATGCTAAACTACCTAATCAAACCATTATTTCAACTAATCTGAAGTTAAAACATTCTCTTTTCCATTATGGTCTAATTAGCCAGGAGAATTAGCCTATCAGCAGAACAAAGACTGAAGGTTTCAGCAGTCCCAAGTCAGCACAGGCCTATTAGAGTTATCACACTCTTCCTCCTACATGCCACAGACATGCAAATCAGGTATATTAGAGACTCTAGAACTGACTGTAGTTGTATTAGTAAAAAAAAAAAAAAACCTTGTCATATATCTTGGTTAATGAATTATGACGGAAGCTTCAAATTGCCTTGTACGATGAAGAAGCAAGTCACTCGTCGAGCATCTAGATTTAAAAACTCCTGTGTTGTATCCTCCGCTATAATGAAAGTGTAAACAGTTGTAATCTCCTGGATGTTGCTATCTGAAATGGACATCAAAAAACAAGTAGGCCTTCTAGGACTGCTGTGAACAACCTGTTTGCGTAGCAGAAAACGGATGTTTTACGTGGCTCAGTAGTTCTATCTCGCCTCAAAGCGGCCTAAAGAATGCTAAGTACCAAACAAATCCTGCCAGGGTGCAAAGCTGTGAGCCTCTGACTGCTTGATGAGATTTTAAGGTGCTGAGTTATTGTTGTAACGTCATAGCAAATTAAAGATCCCAACGCAATGGACCATGTAGCAAAGTGGTGCTGGAGAGAGTCAGACAAGCAGAAAGATGCTGTTGAAACTTTTAAACTAGCAAGTGTAGTGTATTTGTTTGTATTTTACAAAAGTGCCAAATAAATTCTAGGTAAAGAGGAGCTTCATAGATTTGGCCTGTTACCTGTTTATCGGGTTCATGATGACGTCAGCAGTGGTTGGAGTTTGATGGATGCCAGATAAATAAAGATTTTAGTTAAAGATGTGTCTAACAACGGCCTGTTAGTGTGGGCTCCCTCGTGTGTATAGTGTCAAGTTCGCAACTACAGTACAACATCACCAAAATACACTCCACTGCCACAATGTGTTATCCACAGGTTAAATGAGTGTTGCAAAAATACAGGTGATGATCTGAATGACTTATTGAAAGTGGAAAATGTCTCACCATTGTGACAGGTGAGATTCACAGCGTGACTGAAGAAAAGCTTCTGCTCCACTACACAGTTGCTAATTGTTTAAAAAAACCCCAGTAAAGCCTTTTCTGATTATTAATCTGTTCTGTTGATATTTGAAGGAGTTGATTGGTCCCATTGCTGAACGTTATACGCTATCTGCTTTATGAAAAACACAACCCTCTGAAATTCATCTTGCAACCCAAACCACGTCAGCTAATTGACACTCAAACAAAGGCGAGAAAGCTGCAGTCTGCTGCACTGATTGATGGACGAACATGAAAAGTAGCCTGCCTTTTCCCATTGTGTGACTATTCAATCAAAGCTAGGCCAGTGTGGCTGGCTGGCATCAATATGCATGGAGATCGCCTGTCACCACTTTTCTCCACTTCTGTGTGAAGCGACACAGTCTGTCTGTTTTTCTTTGTTTGTCAAGGTGCTATCCATCTGTCCACCAGTGAACATTGCGAGAGAGTGGCCCGCTGCACCTCATTTTCATCAGTCTGTCGAAGATTTAGGAAAGAAACTCTCAGAAAAAGTCTATATTGTAAGAATTCACTCTGCTCCTTGTGTTTTAACTTTTTTTTCTTTGCATCATCACATTCCCATTTGCACTGATGTTAACCAGTATGGCTGCTCATTTCCTGCAAACTAATCAGGACACTGTGTGACATTTTTGGGGATTGCCATTTACCAGATGGTGCAAGGTAGAAAATAGAAAATAGAGATCATGTAATACATGATTTTCTCAGATCCTTTTCTATTTCGCTCTATATTTTCACTCAGTGAAGGACAGAAAAGAGATGAAGGGGAGATTTTGGTACAAATCCTCTCAGCATGAAGATAGCGGCTGCTTGGCGAACTCACAAAAATCCTAAGTAGTTTTTTTTATGTATTAAATCGAGAATAAATTGTGTAGTGTGGTGTGACATTTTTGTTAAATCTGTGTAAAAACAAATAGGAAAATTAAACATCACGAAAACATTAAACATACATATCATAGTCACTATATGATCTTGAACTTACTAAATATTATGGTGCAAAATTTCCAGTGAAGAAATTTAAGCACAACAAATGGGATTTTGAATCACACTAAATCAGAAATAAAAGACTCCATAGGTCCCCTGATGCTCTTTCCAACAGGATATTTGAACAGATGTTCTGGGCGAAGTAAACAGGTCCTGTCATTGTGTCTCGCTTGTGTACAGCACCTGTCAGCATTCATAAGACAGGAAGTAGGTCAAGAGAACTTTATGGAGAGGATATATTTTAAGGACAAAGGGACTCGCTTAACTTTAGGGTGAAGTCTGCCGTGTGTGTTTATTGTTGTGGAGATCTGAACATTAAATAACAATTTCATATATTTGATACCTGTGTGATCATCCTGTTATTCAAAGTGATCTGTGTTGTGTTGTTCACCTATGTAGAACTACACTGTGCATTTGTTCATGGTTGAGGACACACATTTCTAATTTGTGAGTAGATATGACAAAAACTATTAGTAGAGTCATGTGAAAAATCCATGCAAATTGTTGGCTTTTTGGCTTTCAATTAGTGTCTAATACTAAACAATTATGCACTTAATCAAATTACACATTAAATTGACATTTTAGTAAACAAACATTTTGGTTTTTTACATTTTCAAATCAATAAAAGTAGATGTCAGTGATTAGACTGTGCCCCCTTTTTTTTTAACTGTCTTACATCCAGGAGTCTGTTTTCTTTGCTATTGTAGTTTGTGGTGTTGTACCAACTGTGTGGAGTTGGAAATGTTATGGCTCATCTTCGCTCTGCAGCTTCAGGGACTGGACGGCTTGCATGCATTGATTCGACTATGAATACTGCATCATATCAAAGAGAGCTTGAAAATAATGTGAGGCCATATGTCCGAAAGTTGAACTGGATGTGGACCTTTCAACAGGATAAAGATACTAAGCACACTGGCAAATCCTCCAAGAAATGGCTCAGAAAGAAGAAATGGAGGGTTAGGGAATGGCCAAGTCAAAGCTCAGATTTGAATCCCCATTTCAAATCCACAACTGAAAGTATTTTGCATGGAAGAGTGGTCACAAATTTCAACAAGTCCACTGTCAGTGACTGGTGGACAATTATGCAAAATGTCCACAAAAAGGTATTTCTACTAAAGGAGGGAATATTAGCTTCAGAGGCCAAAGCTCTACTTAGTTTTTCCACTGAAGAATATTATATTTCTTGGTATTTTTTTGGAATAAATGATTAAAAAAGGATTTTTCTTTTCTTGTGGTTGTGTTGAAGTATACCACTGTCTTCTTTATGTATTGTGTTAAAGAGGATCAAACGCTGGCTTGTCCAAATGTGTCAAAAAAGCCATCAATTCTCAATTCACACATTTTTCACATGACTGTGTGCAGGGCACAGATCATTTAGCACTCTGAACACACAACATCAAATAGCTTTCACAAGATAAAATGAATCGATTTTTTAATAAAACCATGATAGAAAGGATAATACATAAATTATACTTAAGTTCTGAAATGATTTTAACAATCTAATTTGGGCAGCAGACGACGAGGTGGGAGTGTATGAGATGGAATTGGAATTAAATGACAGAGAAACCCATTGTGAGATCCAAGTCTGAAAATCACTCTTTGGAAGACTGCGTGTCTCTGTGGTTGAAGCCCAGTGTAGGGCCTGGATGGAAGGGGTATCTGTTGAACTCAGCACTTTAAAAACGATTTCTTGGCACCCTCTGCATGCCCTGGTAGATCCGTCTCCTTTGATGTTTCTTTTAAAATTCAAGTGATTTGAGTGTGAGATGAAGCTGTGAGAGTGTAAGAGATTTTAAAACAGCAAGAGTGGAGGAGACACAGGACACATACAAACATATTCCAAGCATTCACTGAAAGTTGGAGAGGATATTGTTACGATTATTTTAGGACTTTTAATGATTAATGATTAATTATTTTTGACGTAATCTATATGATGAGGTGTTTCTTGTGTTAAATCAGCATAGGTATTATTCCCTGGACACTGTATAAACCATGATTCAGCTGCATTAAAAACAAAAAACACAGTCAAGTAATAGGCATAGACTTTATATAGAACTGAAAGAAACAACCAGGTCTTTAATTCTGAGCATGTCGGCGGCGACAGGTCTGCACATGCGTCTTTGGATCACCGTAATTATGTCATGGTTTGCGCAATCAGAAAAATTACAACAGTTCCCGAGAGCTGAGATGTTGCACTTTACAGTGAATATGGTGTCATTACGGTAATTTCACTAGTGTCTCCCCCAGAAGCCGTAAAAACAGCTGATTTACTATATACCACACAGTGGAGCAGTGTAACAACAGTGATGATCAAACAAGAATAGCAGAAAAACACAAAAACAGATTTTAATTTTAGAGTTTTAGTGAACAAAAACACTGCAACTGCACATGAATGTTAGATTTTGCATGTTAAATTTGAATTTGAAATCAAATTAAGTATAAAAAATCCAATTCTTCTGATGGCCACTTGATGCTGCCTCCAAAGAACTTTGGCTCTATTTGACCTCAATTCAGAAATGGTCATTTTAAATCATGCAAAACTCAGTCAAATCATTTTTTCCTTTATCATTGTTAAAGTCACCTCTTCTTACCAGGGGTCCATCTGAAAATCATTTCATCATTAATTACATATTAGGAGGAATATTTAGGGGCGTGGCTAGTTTGATCCATAGCTCTGTTCACAAGTGAGACCAGCCCTGGACTCGAGTCTTATCCGCATTGGACAGTGTCCTCAGGTCCAAGGGTCAGACCCGCCTCTTCACACCTCCTTTCATATATGATCACATTCAAATCTCCTGACTTCAAAATACAAGTTCACAAACCAACAGGTGACTTCACATTAGCTTTGTCTGTTCTATACAGAGATATTCGTGGTAAGAAACATTGCACATTTCTGTTTCACCCTTGATTCCAGAATTTTTTTTGCTGTTGTAATACAAAAAAAAAAAAAAGACTTCATTTCATGAGTACATCTTGCTGAATGTTATGCAGTACAATGTGAAGAAGCACCAGGGGTCCCAGTGGTTCTGGGAACTGCTTTGAGCAATGGTTATCCTTCTTGCACTAAAGCAACACATTAACCTCTGCCCTTGGTGGCTTATATATGGTGCTATATATTCACCCAAGACAGTGGTGTTTTTACAACAAAGGGCCATCAGTTTTCAGTGGTAGAAACTTTTGTGGATCCAATGCTCCACACTAGCTGTCCAATATGAAACAGATTTAGTTTTGTGCTGCTTAGTTTACAGCTTTAAAAAAAGACTGATTTGTCAGTGCCAATAATGTAGACAACTCCAACCAGCTGTCTTTTCATTTTGAAGATTAGTTGGAATTCATTTGAATGTGAATATTTTCTGCTTTTTTGAAACATTTTGATTCTTTTTTGTGCATGGAAATGATTCAAAGTGTAATTTTAGAAAAAGTCCTCTCTTTCTTTTTCATAGTTGATATAAAAATAACTTTTATCGTTAAAAAAAAAGATATTAAGTTGATTTGACCCTTTTCTTTTTAGTGAGACATCACAAAGTGAACTGCCCCGAACATAGCAGAGGGATCGCAGCCAATGGCTTGCACTTTGAATTGCACTGTAGATACTGAAGACACAAAGGTTGCAGTTATTTGAAATTATTATTTCAACAATGCATTTTATTATTTAAAGTTCCTGGATTACATGATATATTGATACCCCAAAGTGAAAGATGATGTTGGACAACACAGCATATCCACTAACGAGCTGACAGTTAATGCAGATACACTGAAGTTTTGTCAAATTTATTGTAGTGCAGTGAACATTAAATGCCATTTACTGGTGCTTTTCTTTTGCTTTTTTTGATATTGTACATCACAGCATGCTATGACACTGTGTACAACATTACAGACGTACATCTTGGTATCTGTTCTTCTCCACTACTTCTTTAAACAGACCTATTGCTTTTGAGTTTCAGAGTTACATTTGTTGTAAAATGAAAAGCACAGATATAAACAGCAATCTTCTGTTGCTCATAATTAGACTTCAACTTAAACTGGTCATTTGGCTCAGTTTTCTTAAAGCAAACCGCTCCAGTTCTCACAGGTTTAATAGCTGCCTTCTCCCAACTGTGAGTTTCAGCTTTTTCTGTAGATGTTCACTTGGACTAAGACCAGCGCTCACAACAGGCCTCTTCAGAATGGTCCAATATTTTCTCCTCATCCAGCCATGGGTGCTTTTAGATGCATGTTTTGGGTCACTGTCCTGCTGGAGGAGCCGTGACCTGTGACTGAGACAGAGCTCTGACACTGGGCCGTATGTTTCACTCCAGAATGCTGCGATAATCTTCTGATTTTATTGTGCCCTGCACAGACTCCAGGCACCATGTGCTAGTGGCAGCAAATGAAGTGCCATAAATATAAGTCAGCCTCGTCTATGTTTCACAGTGGGGTTGGTATTCTTCTCTTTGAAAACTTGTCTTTATTTTCTTATGTGAACACAGAGCTAAAATGACTTCAAAAGAGTCTCTAATTGTGATCCAAAGAACATTTTCCAAGCAGCACTGTGATGTATCAGCATGCATTTTTTGCAAACTTCAGTCCAGCTGTTTTTCTGTTTGACTTTAAAAGTGGGGTTTCACTGGGTCTTCTTCAATAGAAAACACTTTCATTCAGCTCAGTTCACCTTGTATTTGTTTTTAGTTTTTGGGGTTGTTCCAAAACTACCAACTTCACACTCCCTTTGTGTTCAAGTGAAGATCAACCACATCCAGTGAGGCTGGCTACAAAGACAATAATGTTTTCTTTTCTCAATTTGTAGAGGCTTAAATTCTGACTATAAGCATGAAGACACTTCTTATATGAAGACTATATTCTGCTTGAAATATCACTGCAATCCACTTTTTCCCACCACTTCTGCTAGGTATCAATAATTTAGTGCTGTCAAATGATTACAATTTTTAATCAGATCAATCACAGGGATGAGGTGGATTAATTTTGATTAATCACAATTAAATATCATTACTTTTTAATCTATATTAATCGTGTTTCATTTTGCATGAGGGCGGTTTGTCGCAAGCTGAGTGATGCATTAGCTGAAGCGCTAGCAGTATGTACTAATGTATGCTTGGCGTTAATGTGGTATTTTAAGCTGAAAGGGTGGAAAGAAAACTTCTTCCTACAGAGTGTCAGAGAGTCAAATATTCTGTCTTGATTTATTTGTTCTCTGTACTTTTTGTATGCTCTTTAGCATCGTCCATTTTTATCGGTTGGTTTTGCTGCCTGTCACCTCAGGATTAACTGCCTATTTGTGCACGTGTGACGGCAACTCCACTTGGACAAACTGCCTGAAATGCCTTTCCAGAGACCTTCACAGTCATTCTGTGCTGCAGATGGATTAATTGCGTTAAAATTATTAATCAGATTAATCATGTTGATGGATTAATCTGCATTAATGCATTAATTTTGACAGCCCTACAATAGGCATGCAGGTTAGTTTCACCTTACTGATGATGAGCTGCTACAATAGTAATGCAGGTACTTATGTTATTGGTTTGCCATGGGAACAGCTTTTATTCCCACCATTTTTCCAGAAATGTGTTTCATTTTCAATGGCTAAGAGTTGAGATGTTAAAATGACATTTTTTTTCTTTGGGTGTCAACACTTTGTTAAGGTTATAGCTGGATTGTGATCTGGGTTTTAATAACTTGTTTTAATAACACACTATTAACATTTAACCAACACAATTTCCCCTCTGGTTCTGAATCAAAGTTACATTTTCCTCATCAACGAGCTTTTGATGCCTGCACCTAACCAGGACTTAAGATGCAAAAACTGATCTCAGGGGTCTAAGTCCTGCCATTAAACTTTTATTTTTATATACATGTGGATTCTTAAAACATATTCTTCATATAGTTGTTTCCAGTATTTTCAGGAGTATTTCTGTCTCAGGTCTGTGAGACAGGTAGATTGACACAAATGAGTGTGTGTTTGTGAGACTGAGGGAAAGAGAGAAAACAGAGAGAATGGGAGATTGTAAGTCTCTTGCCTATACAGCAATCTCTGACCATCTTGAGCTTCTCTGACAGTGATCAAGTGTGGCTTACCGAGACAGCTTAGGTGATCGAGGTGTCCACAGCGGCAATTCATCATGCTATCAGGGAGCACAAAGATGACAAGTTGTTTTACTGCTTGAATCAATTTTCTACAATTTTAACCGCAACATGCCTCGTGGTTGAAATACAGCACTATTCTTCATTATTAGTTCTTTCTTTCTGTAAAGCGTTGGGTCAGTTTAGGTTTTAGTAATAACTAAGAAAACCAATTACAAACAGGGCTAAACAGTGGAGCAGGTGACACCTCTGAGTCATGTGTTCATCTGCTGTCACTCCATCTCTCCTCCCTACCCCACACACACACACACACACACACACACACACACAACAGCACAATCAAATTCATCAAGTTTTCTATTCAGCAGAACATCTCTGTGGGTGACAGTGCACCATTAATGCCAACAACAGATCTAATCATTGGCAAATCACAGCAACAACATCAAAACATCAATATGACATCAGCAATTATGAATACGCATCTCTATGGAAGAGGAATGTCAGGTGTTGAGTAGAGAAGCCGCTGAAGTCAATTGTGCTTGAAATAGAATTAAAGCAGCTAAAGAAATAGTAATAAAACTAACAGGTCAGCTCCTGTAAGAGTATCCGAGTGTAGACACAGAGCTGAAGAATGGATACCAGAGAAAGACTATTAGTGGGATTGCATGCAAGAAGTGCATCTACTGTAGACGTGTCCCGCAGGACTGCTCATGTAGTCTGCCCCGGTTAAAGACACTTCTGTAAAAGACAACAGAATCATTTATTGAACTAACATTAAAATTTAATACTAAATGGCATTCCCATGCTGTTTCCTATTGTTTTTTTGTTTTTTTTCAAGTGACTTGATAGGCTTTTATTGTTCCCATGTTGGTTTTATTATCTTGGGGCATCGTGTTCTGTTTCATTTTGTGCGTCGGGTTTCCTTTCTCCCCCTCGCCACTTTCCTGTGCTGCCTCTCTTTTTTCCCTCCACCTGCTCCTGTCCTCCATCTGTTTCTCCAAGCATTTGACTTGCTCTTGTTTTCCCTTTTCTGTGGCTTGACTAGCTGTATGATTCTCAGGAGATTTTGACATGATATTAAGTTATGGTTACAAGGTAATACTGTTATGCGGTACCTGGGGGAAATCTCTCAGATCTGGAGTATGCCATTTTTACTAGAGGAGGCAGGTGTCTGCCTTGCTGAACCAAACAACGATATATTTAATTTTGAAAATTGATACATAGTACCACCTTGGAGCCACCAGGGATTTTGATTTTAGGATGAGAGAATCTACCTTTTTTTCTGTGGTAGCCCAGGAGGATGTTAATTCATTGACAGAATGAGCTATGATTCCAACAGTGACAGGTGTAGGTATAACCAGGTGCTGCCTCACGATACCGTCAGGAAATTTATGTCGCTCATCTCACAGTGAGGTTCTTGTCTATACCAGCTGCTGCAACCTTGTGAGGGGAAAGCTAAGAGGTTTTAATTAGGAGTAAGAGTGTCGTTAATTACACATTCGTTCACTCTCACATAACTGTCTTACTAAAAACTTCTTTCTACCTTCTGACCCACCATCCCCCTTCTTCTTTCTTGTCAGTGCAATACCGATTTAAGTACCTGAGAATTTACTCCATTGCCTACCGGGAAAAGGAAAGCAAATTTGTTAATTTGATGAATCGTACTCCTAACTCCCTTCATACCACCACTCCACCCCGGTCTCCTAGATCGTTCAGCATGCTTTCATCTTTGATCTAGGACCCCCATGGGGAGTCATGTTTGAAAAGGCAGACCCCTGACAGCTTTTTCAGATGGCCACGATTTAAGTGAGATGGGGGTATGTGCAGCAGATTACTCTCTTAAACAACTTGGGGGAACAATGAGCAGAGAAATTTCTTATGAAAAGCACCTAGGTTCATTACTCTAACTAATTTAATTTTTCCCTTTTGTACAAACGAGATGATGAGGTCATAACTCAGTGGGGGAAACCTGAGACAGAGGCTGTTGCTGCCGACAATGTGATAAAGATATGTAATATGCTTAAGTTCCCCAGATTTATCCTTCAGAGAAAGGAGGCTTTAATCTTCCCATATAATATAGCTGGGCTTTATTAATATTCATTCATAGGTATAATATAGCTTTGCTGTAATGTTATTACCCATTCACAGTTTGTCTGCAAGGCATTACAGTCAACTGGTACTATGGTATAAAAAATAAGGTGAGCCTAATCTTCAATTGTAAAAAGATTTTGAGAAGTGAAAGAAAGTTGAAGAGGTTGTATGTTTGCCTTGTGTGTGGGTTGCCTTGACTTTTTCTGGTTTCCTTGCACAGTCACGAAAGTATAAATGCGAGACTGTATACAGTTGCCATTTTTTGGTTCTTGCCTCTTGGCCATTGCATGCTGGGCCAAGATGTGGTACTATTGTGCAAAATTCTTACCAGCCTAAATACATTTCACGGTTCCTTATAAATGCATAAATGTACCTGAAAACAGGTTACTGAGCAAAGCAGTACAATATAGATTGCAACAGACCAGGAAACTATTCATTTACATATGATTTTACACCAGTTGCATCCAACTAGATGCCATAAGGATGTCATGAAATGCCAGGTAAGACATCCAAATCCAAATCTGTGGTTATTTCCTGTTCATTCTGTCTGTCTCTGCTGTGAGGACAGACCTCACCTGGTATTTGCTGTGAGGCTGCCAAAAAGCATATGCCAGGTTCTATCCCACAAATATAACAGCAGTAGGTGAAACGAGTAGATTCTCAGATCTATTGACCATCTGGATTTGGTGTTTCATCTTATCAGTGTCCAGGTTTTTTTTTTGTACCTTTGTAGTTGAACTTTCAGCCAGTCTATTGCACAACTTTTGATTGGCTCTGGTTTCCCATTGCCTGTTCCTTGTCTTGATTGCTTGCCTTTTAGGACTGACTCCCTGTGTATGACCTCTGACTCGTTCAGGCTTGTTCAAGACTTTGACCTGTTCTTGGTGGCTCGCCATGGAGGATGAAGGAGTGTGTGTCTGGTTGCTCTCTGATGTCACAACAAGTTGTCCCATCATCTGCCAGCCAGCCTACTTCAACTCCTGCTTGTTCTGTGGTGACTGAAGTCCTTCATCTGTTGGTGTTTGAAGGTAACTGTCTTAGTAATTTATTCTTGAGATCACTCCTTTTGTCCCTCTGATCAAATTACCCTACACCAAAGAGATGGTAGAGACCCTCTGGTCTATTGCTTTCTGGCTCCATGGTTTCCCTCAAGAAGCGATTTCAGATGGATGTTCACAGTTCATCTATTGCTTCCAGAGTGACTTCTGTGCACTCATCGGAGACACAGTCAGTCTTTCTTCAGGATCCCCCACCCCCAGCTCAATGGGAAGAGTTGGGGGTGGGACCACGACAAGAAGTTGGCTGTGTCCGAAGAAAGCGACTTTTATGGACTGAACTCACTCCCTGTTTCTGTTACATGACTGTCATTGTTCTATCAATCTGTCAATCTAATCTGTCCATGGATACCAGCTACCCCTTAACTGGAGACAAGCCTGCTCTAAGGCCCTGAGCCAAGCAGGGCCTTGGAGTGATACCAAAGGATGGCCAGTTGTCATCAGGTTATCAGAGGCTTTGGCTATCCACCTGAGACTTGCCAGTCCAGGTAAACTAACAGGCCTGAACTGTGAAGAACTGAGTTATACGAAAACCCAAAAGACCAAAGCAGAAGCTCTCAGATTGGGCATTATTTCATGTGGGATCAACATATAGAAAATGTCACAACCTCTCATCAAAAGGTTATCAGTGAATTTAAAAATCAAGTTTAAATCTCATACGAAGCTGGTGAAGAACAGCAACAACATGCCTCTGTTGTGAACTATAAAACCTGAAGTACCATGACCTGAACAAAACAGCACTGAAGTGGAGCAGCTGAGAGGAGATGAAAGAATGGGAAACATTTTCATGCTTGTTTCATACATCACTGTAGTCCACTGGTTATCAGAATAAAGGCAGGGATGACATGTTAAACTCAAATTACGGATGGATGCTTTAATTTCACAGAGCTGAATAACAGTTCAGACTTACAAGCAACAGCCTTTCAGCCTTTGATTTATGACAGAGCAGACAATGGACTTATGAACTTGTAGACAGACATAAAGCTAGGCATCATCTGTGTAATGGTGAATATTTGGATGCAGAAATATGTGGCCCAGCATCACAATATTTCCACCCATACAACATCACACAGATACACAGGATAAACAGGATACTGCTGCTGAATGTGTAGGACACGCTAATGGGCAGTTGTAAAGCAAGCACGTTTTTATATTCTTCAGAAATCCAACTCTATATATTGAACATTTGGCTGTGTAATCAACACAATCTCACAAACCAAATTCATTTTTCAGTTTTTTTTTCAGGTAATGCAACCAGTAGTTTTGAGATTTACATATGTTCTTCCTTCCAGTAGTGCACTCAATTTAAAGTGTAGATTTTGACATTAACAACAAACTCAACAAGTCCTATAACCTGAAAACCATATAGGTAGGTGCTTTATAGTTTTGAACACCCTATCAATGATTATGATTATTATTATTATGATGATTATTATCAATGATTATTTAATAAAAGACAAATAGAAGAGAGAAGGAATGCTTTAGGTCCACAGGTAATTATCAGGTCTGTTGGTTAGGGGAGACCGGGGATAGTGTAAGTGGTTCTTTGTGTTAGAGATCTCAAATTGTGACATGTGGTACCCATATCTGTCTGCTATAAATGGCAAACACTTGGATTTCTACTACACCATCATATTTAAATTAATGTAAAATACAAACAGGTATGTTGTTACAACCTACCCCAGTATCGAGGTGAGTTGTAATACTACTTGGGGATGGATGTAACAATTGAATTATTATGCTTAAAAAAGGTCCACACTAAAAAAATGTATGGAAGCACTTTAATGAATAATAAAGAAGGGACTATAAACTTGTAAGACAACAATAATAATAAAAAAATCAATAAAAAGTACAAGTTTAATTCAATACAACAAAATATGAATTTCCCCACTGGGGATTATTAAACGGAATATCTTATCTTAACTTATCTTATCTTATATGACAAAATAAAAAAAAACATAAAATAAATTATAATAAAGTATAAACTGGTGTGTGTTGTGTGTGTGTTTTGCAGCCTGAAACATGTTAATGTGAAAAAAAAAAAAACAACTTGGAGATTTGTGGAACAATCAACAAAACACTTTTGAACAGTGTGGCGCAAGCTGCACGAACTACTTAGTAAATACTAAAACAGAAGAGTCGAAGTTTCTACTGAACAATAACAAAAACACTTTTGAACAATGTGTGTCGAGCTGACACCCCTGTCTGCTTTACACTTCCTCTGCCGAGGCATGCTGTAAAAAGGAGACCTGCACAAAATGTCAATGTAAGGGGAGGGTTGTAACAGTAAGTGTTACAACCTTCCCCATGCCAGGCAGCCATTAAAAGCTAATCGTTTTTAGCATTTAGCTTCAAAGCTACCACTAATGCAACACATCAAATTAAACTAGAGAAACTACTAACTGGGCTTATATAAGTGAAACAAATATATTTGTGATGAAAATGTTTACTTTTTTACTTGAAAAATGATTTTTTTGGCTCTACAGAGAGTTTTCAAGCCAGAGACAAGAGGCTTCACCAGTGAGCACAACTTGTAAGTGGGGGTGGACTGATGACATCACCACAGCTTGTTCCTGATGGGTCAAACTCAAAGTGTTACAACTATCCCCTTGTTACAACATCCCGGGTCTCCCCTACATGAATACCTGTTTCCAGAGATATTAAAGAATAAGAAGGAGAGACTATGACAGAATTACTTAAATGGAAGAAATAGCTGGTCAGAATACAAAAGGACAAACTTATCTACATACACAGACATATCTATATTTTCCTACATTTTCGATTTAACCCATTTGAGCACCTCCTGAATTTGAAGGAAATATCATTGAAGGAAATATGGGAAATATGCACTGATATTTGTAACCTTATTAATCAGAGAAACAATTTCTGTTAGGTTAAAGCATATAGGATCAGGGTGTGGGTTAAAATAGAGACCTTTGTTGGTATGGTTACAATAATAAACATACAATTAGGGTTATTGAACAGTATCTTTCCCATCCTAACACATATATATTAAAACTAAATCTGCAGCCTGTGAATCCTACTCACAAACCTCTGTGACAAAGGCTTGATTTAGCTTGTGCATACAGAACGTATTAAAAGCACATCACAGCAGATGGTATGAATAGCAGAGCAATAAGAAAAAAAAAATACAAAACAATCAGTCCAAGGTTTTCTCTGCCCATTCATCCACCTACATCTCCTCACTATACGGACTTTGTGGCTCCACAGCTACATTACTTCACTTTGCTTCCATCCTAAGTAGTAATGGCCACCAGAGGTAGTTGTTACAATTGACCACTGATTGTAATAAGGTGCTCGCATATTTCTTATAGTTTTAACAGTCTACATTTGCTGATGTGCACCCAGTCAAGTAACAAATTCTAATATTCAGGCATCTATGTATCTGAGAATAACAAAATAGAACTGATCATTTAAGCCCATCTAGTAATAATATCACATTTTATGTCACAATGCCTTACATATTACATGACTCCCAAAAAAACTTTAATTTAATACGGCTTTTCTGACACAAGTCCAAAAGCCAAAATGGGATGGGAGTTTTCCTTTGCAGGCAATTCACAGAAATACTTCACACAACCTCTACAGATTACACAAAAACAAATACACATGGTTGATGTTGCTAAGCAACTATGGCAGATTAAATTCATTCAGCCAGCTGAGGACTAACAACCTGAACAGCCTGTAGAAGCTGATGAAAGTACTGCAGAGCAGCCTGACTCTATTCAATCCAACAAGTAACTGCCTGGTATATTTGTTTACTTACAAGCAGGTAAAAGTTCCCACATGCACGTGAGAAATGACACCAGCTTTTTGTTATGCACCACAAATATATTCAATACAACAACCCCAATGTGGAGTGTTGGGATAATTGCCACTAGTGAGTCAGAGCACAGGTGCTTTCACTGTGAGTGTGTGTGAGTAATTTCCTTTATAAAACTGCCAGTCTCCTTGTTTGGTCTCCATCTAATTATTGATTGAGAGCTTTCAAGATATAACACCAACAAATGGTGTAACAAGCCGTTGATTTTCTAGTGTGACTGTGAGACAGACACATTTATTTAGTGATGCCAACAAGTTACACACCCTCCCAAGCTGCAAGCTATATGGTTGCTAGTTGTCCAGTAGCAACAAATACGGTACAGCTACACAATGTATTTGAGGAGCCGTCCTCATATTTATAAGATTCCAATTTGCCTCCTGGGCACCACATTTAAAATGAAATAATTTACCAAGCCCAAGCCAAATTGAAATAAATGAGCACTGCACATTTCCTTTTTTGTTGTTACATGCAATACATTGCTTAGTATTCAGTAGGAAGGCTGTCCTAGTATTCATTGTGCTGCTCAACACTGAAGTGATGGAGTTATAGTCTCTTGAATCTAATTAGCCAATTAACAATCTGTCAATCGAACATCAATGACAATAAAAAGGAAAAGAAACTGACCATTTTTTAGCAATGTATCAACAATACTTTATATAATTAGAGAGGTTCTGAGCTAATGTGTCAATAATTATGCACAACAACAAACTGTTAATGTTAAACCTTCGAGAATATTCAAGCTCATGGCTACAGAGATCTTCCTTTGTTCTCAATAGATGATTGGGTTTTTATAGTGGCATATGCACCAATTGTTTCACAGTGAAGGGTGACAGATCTCTCACAAGACCAGTGCTGCAAATAGATGCATGTAAACCTCACTGTAAATTATCACATTTTTTTCTCCATTCAATAATAAACTGTCAATAATTATCCATGGCTCATTCAGCACCGTTTGAATTTATTCAGTCATAGTTTTCTTTTTTTTTTTCTTTTTTTTCTCAGACTCTAATGTGTACGGCAGATAAAAAAATAACCTTCTCCATTACAATTCACTGCATTTGAATTCTCATTTGAAATGACTAGAAAGTGAGGAATGCACTGACTGAATCCTCAAAAACCCACTGGTATTTTTTTGATATTTGTAAAGCTACTGCCAATTGTTTCAGTATTAGAGTCTGTACATTTTTTATTTCTAATCCTTTCATTGTAACAATCTTTGATACAAATAATTCCCTTTTATAAAGAAAAAAGAAGGTGGTTGATCACTGTTGGAGTGAAGCTGGAGTGCAGAAAACATAAAGAATAAAGCAATCAGCATATGCTGGCTTCAGTATTGACAGTTTTCTGTAATGCTTTCACTTTGCGCCTAATCCTCTTCATGGTCTATCCTTCTCATGTTTCAAACTCATACTTTCTCCACCATCCCCCGGCTTTTTATTCTTTCTTTTGTCTCTGTCCCTTTCTTTCTTCTCAGTTTCTCTGTATCTGTTGCTGCGCCACCTGCCCAATAGCAGCTCTCAGCAGGACACGGGCATCACATTGATCAGAGGGATACCGTGCACAGCTATGCAATTCCTCCAGATTTTTCCTTCGTTTATTTTTCCAGGGTAAAGAGATGACTCCATGATTGTGGCTGTGACTGGAGGTGTGTTAATGAAAGTTCTTGATCTTCCAGATGAGGTGCTGAAAAACATAAATAATGCAACACACTTAATTCTGATGTGTGGGCAACATCATAATTGTTTTTCTTTTAAATGAATTGTTTCTATAAAGAGAATATCACATGCACTGCTTATTTTTTGTATTCACCTGCACACACTTGCTCATTTATGAAATTGGAGTGGTACACAGAAAAAAATAAGCAGCAGTTGGATTGAAAGCAGCAGTACATCTGATGGCGCATATTATATAATAGAAATCATAATTGTTTCACACATTTCTGTGCACATCAGCCCTGAGACCACTACCGATCCCTTTGACTATGTTGCTTTACGCTCACAGCGGCAAAGTCGACACAGTTGTTCAAGTGTAAAGGAAGTCAATTTGTTTGAAAAATATGAGGCCGTGGCTTACAGAAAGCTCCAGCAATTGTCAGCGTGCATGTTGTCATCGGTGCAAGCACATGTAAACAGATTTTTCTTGGCTGAATGACTCCATTACCGAACTGCTTGAAATTTTTCCTGCACCCTACCATTGTGGAGACAGAATCTCAATATGAGAAAACATGGTTATATTTGGAAAGATGATTGAAAGACCCCAAAAGATATGTAGCCTCTGTTTTACTGAATAAATATCAGTGAGCGCATAGGCGTTTGTAGTGCTGTTTGTGGTGCAGTTATTTGTTGAGGGTCAGCTTCATGTGGTGAGTATTATATTTATTTATTTGTTTTTTTTTAAACAAATTTGCTTAAGTGAAGGTGAGGAATTTGAGAAAAAAACCTCACTGATGAGCATTGATTTACTCCTATCTACACAGTACAGACAACAAAAGGTGAACAAAGTAATAATACATGAGAAAATTAGCAAGAGTTATGTTTTCACTGTCAGTAATTTATAGAAGTAATTAGATGATTGCAGAATATATTCTGGCTAAAATGTGACATGCACTTCTTTTTGGTGCTGTTGATCCACTTGAACAGTCAAAGGTGACGTTATTGACCAGCAAGACAACTCAGTGTGTAGTTGACAGAATGATCACATACTTTTAAGCTCTAGTAGGTAAATATATACTATTATAAATTCTAGAATAATTCTTCTTTACCCAGCCTATACCTACTTTTTCCACACTTGGGTTACAGGGGTCTGCTGGAGCCTATCCCAGCTGTCATTGGGCAGGAGGTGGGGTAGACCCTGGACAGGTTGCCAGCATATTGCAGGGCTAACACAAAGACAAACAATGACCTATGGTAAAAATCAATTTTAGAATAATCATTCATCTAACACGCATGTCTTTGGACTATGGGAGGAAACCGGAGTACCTGCAGAAAGCCCACACTTGCACAGGGAGAACCTGCCAACTCCATGGCCGTGCTGAGATTTGAACCCCAAACCTTCTTGCTGTGAGGCTAACCACTGCACCACCATGCCGCCCCCGAGCCTGACAGTCAGTCAGTCATCTTCTATACCTGCTTTTTCCACACTTGGGTCACAGGGGTCTGCTGGAGCATATCCCAGCTGTCATGGGGCAGGAGGCGGGGTACACCCTGGACAGGTTGCCAGCCTATCACAACTATTCACGCTCCCATTCACACCTATGGTCAATTTAGTTTGATCAATTTACCTAACAAGCATGTCTTTGGACTGTGGGAGGAAACCGGAGTACCTGGAGAAAACCCACCATGCACAGGGAGAAGATGCAAACTCCACACAGATTTAAACCCAGAACCTTCTTGCTGGGAGGCACAAGTGCTAAGTACTGCCACCCCCCCTTAAAAAAGTTGAATTCCAGTTCATAATATTTGTGATAATTTTACAAAATGATTATCTATTATAGTTAAACAGTGTTGACCTATTTTTATATTACAATTTGACCTTTTTTTTATTGACTTCCATGTTTCATTCCATGCACATAGTCTATTCTAAGACAAGTCCTATATATACCTGCTCCTGATATACTGCCTTCTGCTACTGTAAGGTACAGTGAACAGGGTGTTTTCAACTGTCGTCCACTCGATTGTATGGTATGTCTTCCCGAGTGTCTGGTCATCCCCCACTGAGAAGTTGCTTAGAGACTGCTACTCATCCTCTGAGACTATTCATAGAAAGCATGTTGTTAGCAATAGGACTATAGCCAATCAGAGTGTGTGCCTTCTTTATTTGGCCAGTTGTGTATCTGATTAAATTGCTTTACTACTTCTCAGTGGAAAACCCTTATGTATTGATCTTTAAATGATGATACCTTGGATGGACTGATCCAGTTTTTACAAAGTGTTTTCTACTGTCATGCCAGTGTTTTGCTTTTGAATGAATTATTTTCTCCCAGATAAATCTGTTTTGTGTAACTGTGGACATTCTCACAAAGACTCTATTGGCTGGTGGGCCGAACACAGGCAACGGCTGTCAGACCTGCTGAACTGATGCAGGCACCCCACATTGACTGGCTGGCTGCCACTGGCCTAAATACTAATTAGTGCCCGTGTGTTTCTATCTATCGGTCAAGTCCTCTAGCGGTTCAAAGTCAAACATTATTTTCTGTGATTATTACGTAATTATTTTAGGTTGCTTTAACAAAAATGATTTCCTCCTGCAAATATCAGGCTCACCTCTGTTCTCACCTGAACCTAACAAGACTTCTTTTATATAGATATATATATATTTCAAACATTCACAACAGTGGTCCTGACATGAACTTGTTCCTACATGGTTTGTGTCTTGGTGTCCATACAGAGAAATGAATGTATCATTACTGTATTATTTCTGACACCGGCTGATACTGTGCAGTTAAGCCCAGTATACACAATACACAATATGTTCTGAATATGGACTTGTGGTCCGTTTTGAAACAAGAGATCACTAATATTTTGCGCTACGCTGAGCACAGACTCGACGTCACGCCATTTTTGTTTGCAGTCCCAGCGCCTTCTGCATCAAAGAACTCAATTTAAATTCACTCAGGTAATTTGCCTGCCATATTTATTTGCTATCCACTTTATTTATGATTTGTTGTACCAATTAAATTGACTTTTCTTCCGGTCTAAAAGGTAACAGTATTTGCTCAGCTGTGCTTTGGAATTAACACCCAGGCTCATGCACCAGATTGTGTGCCAGGATCTTTCTAACGGGCCATGCCTGCAGTAGTGTATTTGAAAGTGCAGGCATGGAGCAGCATCATCTGCTGGGAAAAGCCAGATCAAATAACACTTTCAGATTTGCCAAAGTCATTAATTTCACATGCTGGCAGAGGAAGTCCTTGTGGCTACTGAATGAGAAATGTTTTCAATCAAAGATTTAAATTCTTATTCAGTCATCACAACTAACCAGACTTTAGTATTCAGAAACCAGAACAGAGAGTCGGGAAATGTCCGACAAAGCAAAATATGCTTTACCACTACAAAATTTTAATATGTAAGCAGTTCTTATTGGCAGAAGAAACATTTGGTTCTCATGTGTCATTCATTCTTATGTTGAGTAAACACATACTAGGCTTGTTGCTCCAGACTGTGATGAAACAAGAATGAAGTAAGTTTTACTACTTTTTACTTTCCTCAGTCCTGGCACCAGCACATACTGGGATATAAATGTGCGACTGACATTCATATTTCCAAACAAGTATTTCAAACTATATACTAATGGATAGTACCAGGAATACATGGGGGTACATCTGTATAGAGGCTGACGAATAGGAATGATGTGTGTACCAAGTACTAATGTTTCCCTGGAAGTATTCCAGAATGTTCATAAGTAAACAGCATCATAAGAAGGAGGATTGTAACCCCATTAAGTATTGCGTAAGCCTAGTTTTAACCTCCACATTAAATCAATCATGATTTTTAAAAATTTATTAGATATGACATAATGAAATTACCTGCCGGGGATTAGTTATAGCTCACTCACT
Source organism: Pseudochromis fuscus (assembly GCA_900323345.1). NCBI lineage: Eukaryota > Metazoa > Chordata > Actinopteri > Pseudochromidae > Pseudochromis > Pseudochromis fuscus. The sequence goes on along the minus strand of OOFC01030965.1, from coordinate 13,878 downwards.
GATGGGCCAGGTGTCTCGCAGCCTTGTCAGAAAATAGTATAGGAGATTTGTTTTGAGTTTGTAAGTTTACTCTTGACCCTATAAACTGTATATTTGCATGTTACGGCCTCTTAAAGGGTTTTTAAAGACCTGAAAATGATGTTACCTTTTTTCAAAATCTCAAACTTTATCAAAGCAACACCCCAGCACAATTCGATGAACAAGAAAACAAATTGGACAAGTAAAGACTGGACACCCTGGCCAAAATTACCCAAACAGGGAAGATCCTGGGCCAGCCCATGAAACCTCCCCCTAAACTAACCTTGATATATCAAAACAAAAACCAATATGTTTTTTTTCTCTATAGTAGGCACACAGTTGATTGCGCCATCTGAATCTGAATCTTCCCACATGCCAGCAGGTCACACTGGTTGTACTGGGAGGCCTCCTGCAGTGACAGATTGTACCAGCACTTGCAAACTTTGATTGCAGTGATTTGAGTAGATCCAGTTGGTTGCACGCGTAAAATCAGTCGGTCCAACGCAGTGACTATGTCTGCATTCATGCATCACCAGGAGCCCCAGTCTGAAGGTGGTATTTCACAATGGTGGCATGTGGTTGAGTTTTTATTGCTTACTTTTGCTCAGCTATTTTGTGAATATTTAAGCTGCTGTTGAGCATCCCCGTTAGTCGTGCACTAAGTCTTAAACAGCATGTATGTTGTGAGCCCCTGCTTTACTGCGCTGTTTGTTTGTCATAGGGATTATATTTGCTGTACAGTGAAGATTGTTGTGGTGGTGTGTTTATACCTCAACGGCTCAACTGCTCTTCCTCCACCTGGTTCTAGGTTGTTGCTCTGTAATGGGAAAGCAAGAACATCAACATAATCCTGGAAACCGTAAATATCTCCTGGAAAATCACTGTGTAAAGTAAATCAAAGAATTACCATTTCTTGGAGAGAGGATGTGACACAGTCGGATTCAAGCAGAGCGCACTTACCAACTTCAATTCGGGTGATAAACGGCACCCAAAAAGGAGATAGTGTGTGCATTACATACAGTTGTGTGACTCCTCTCTCCTCCACTTTTAGGCTAATTTATGTTGCTTTCCATTCAAAGAATCGAAGGATTAATTAGCAGCAAAAGCATTGATAGCGCTCCATGTTTTCTCCTCTGTCAAAGAACGCCATCTGCACTGCCTTCCTGATTAATGAGCAGGTGGGGTAGGAAGCATTTTCATCATGGTGTGCATGGAGGCAAACAAAAAGTGAATTTACTATTCCCAGAACACCAAAACAATATTCAGACTTTATTTTTCTTCCTTTTTTACAGTAATACAAATATCATTTTAATTTTCTGAACATGCTTTTTATGAACTAATGTGCAATTAAAAATGTATGTTCCTGTATAATGTGGAGCACTTACTTGTAGCGGTCTCTGAGGGGATAAGACCTGAAGCTGCTCCTCTTTCAGTGAATTAAACTGATTAAGGTTTAGTCGTAGGTGTGACATAAAATAGCCTTTTTGTGCAAGTGTTTCCTGAGATAAGGAGATGCTGAACTACATTGTAGTTTTACAGGGGTTTAGAAATAATATGTTCATGCTGAGTAACCCCAACTGCAAGCTGTGAGATGACCAGCAAGAGCATTTCATATATTTTTAGGACCAACACCAGAGGCCAAGGTTCTCATCCTAGGTTTAGGATACTTATATAGTTTGACTGATATCATGGGTTTGAATAAATAACAAAAATGTCATGTTTTAGTTGCATGAGTTGGTAGTGTTTTTTTTTAACATTACTAAAAACCATGTACACATAGTTTTACAAAGGTTGCTGGATAAGGATCTGCGCCTTTGGATGCGCATGAATATAACCAGCATGCGCCGAGTGCAATCAACCCCCCCTGGAGTATATGCAACAAGACTTATGAGACATGGCTGCAACATGGAATACAGATAACACACAAGGCAAACTGTGGCATCCCAAGTAGGATTAATGAAGCAGCAGAGCAGATGTGGGCTGTGTCATTGACAATCCTCTGTAACAGCACACTATACAACATAGGATAGTAATAAAAAAAACAATACCAGCAGTCGCAGCTTTTTTTTTTTGTTTAGTTGGGTCGTATTTCTCTTTCCTCTCATTTAAAGTATCGGATTATATGTGAGTCACTGATGTAACAAACCCAAAATTTTGAAGGTCAAATGAGCAACTCTGTAAATTGTCTTCTAAACTGAATACCACCATTAAAGTTAACAGAATCACCACAGTGCTCGCACAGCTGGAAATGGAATATGTGATCTTTAAATGAACTAAACAGAGTCTCACTCCATTAATATTATATACAAATAAAGCCTTCCTAATTGATACAGCACAGGTGTTTGTTAGTCAGAAAGGCTTCATGCAATAAGTTAGGGGCTTGGTTTTTAATTACCTTAGGGATTTACTCATTTACATTCTGCCTCTAAAAGTCTCTTGTTGATCCTAGAAAGTGTGTGTGTGTGTGTATATTTCTGTGTATGTCTTCCTGTATATACTGCAATATAGTTTGATGAGGGTGTGGGTAAAGAATCAATAGAGTTTTAATGGGAAACAGGATGTCCTCAGGTAAAATTCAGGCCAAAATATTGCATGAAATGTGATCTGTGGCATTACTTTATGTGGTTTGGATGGAGGAAGGAGAAAAATGCGAGGAAGGGTACTCCATCTCGGCCCGTGTGTACACTTCTGTTCTTGAAGGTCAGCAAGCTTGTTATAGTGGACAAACATTAGATGTCCAGTGGTCCTGCTTTCTCATTAATCTCCTCTTCTCATCTAGGAAGAAAAACGCTGTAAAAGGGACTATGGATACTGGCATCTATCAGCAGTCCACATCTCCTTGGATGTAGAACTTTACAAGGTGATATGTTTAAAACCCACACCTGCTCATGCTTTATTTAATAACCAAAAGCTTCAGAAATTAGGTGTGCCTCCTGCCACTGGCTGAAAACAAGCTGTGTATCCACAGAGTGTGTTTTTTCATGGAGATTATCTTTCCTTGAGATTTTATTGACACAGCTACATTATTAAACGGTACACAGAGGAGCAAGGGCAAGTTTTCAATCCATATTGGGGGAAACATTACAATTAACATCCATAGTTTCCAGCTAACACCTTGAATCCAACCAGAGATACACATACTAGTGATATAATTTAAAGGATACATAATTTGTGATTGGGTCATTGAAAAAGTTTTTTCATCCACTCCAGGAACTTCTTAGTTACAGTTGTGTTCTGGTCAGTCAGCTGCTCTCGAACGAAGGTAAACAACACAAATAAGAGGAAATAAACTCTTCACTCCCACCCTTCCACACCAGAATTAATGACGTCCCATCCAAACTAAAACACCAGCATACCATTAAACTTACAGGCTGTTTTACAAGCTCTTGAAATGTTTTTACTGCTGCTACCACACCACTGTTACCACTCTGCATTTCACTGGTCTTCTGAGTATACACAAATATACAATCTACATAATGTGGATTCAGAACTGGGCAACAATGAGTTTTAATTTGTGTAAACCAATAATTCCTCTGGGAAAGTTACAATAGTTGTGTATTCTAACAGGATATTTAAAACTGTTGATCTCACAGCTTTTATTTTGCTAGGGTTCTGAATTAACATGCAGTTCCTCACACATATCATTTCATAGTCACATTTTAATTGCTCTCCATTAATTACATATTCTGACTGAGTGGTGCATTTGCATAGATTTCACATGCAAGTGTGACCTACTGTTATGTTGTGCGGGTGAAAAGGTTTCCACTCACTGATACAATATGAATACAGTATGCAGTTGCAAATTGCTCCACCAGAATATACCGCTTGAGGCTTGAGCAAATTTCAGCTGTCCATATTTTAGCAAGGTTGTGGTTGTGATCAGAAGTTTGGCGTGTACTTGTACTTTAAGCAATAACAACTGGGTCATTGATAACAAACAGTATCAGAAAGTCTTATTTATAATTGTAAGGGGACTAAACTTTGAGATGATACCTGAACTCATGGAAAATAATGGACCAAAAATAGACCAAAAAAGTAAAAAACAAGGAAAGTAAAAGATCAACCTGCTGAAAAACACCAGGTGAATAAATTACATAGGCCTGCTGCGTTGTGTCCCATCCACAACCTTATCAGAAAGCATTAATCTATTTACCCCCAACATTTAGCTGCTGACAGGAAGTGACATGTGTCAATCTGATCACCATAATTCCTCAACCACATGATTCCAGCTGATTCTGAAAGCCGACAAGCAGAGCTTCCATACACTACCGTAATGTAGGTAATATGTACAGAATGCTGCATGGCACGGCATGACTCTATTGCCCCACATTGCTGCCATAAAATATATAATATATGCGAAACACTCCACTTTTCGGCTTTCAGAATCAGCTGGAATCCTGTCACTAGAGTAAATGGCCGAGGAATTACAGTGAATTGGTTTATGCTAGTCACTGTGTATCGTCGGCGATACGCCCAGTGTTAGAGGGTTAAATAATATTTTCCAAAATAGAGAGATGGAGATTTCTAGAGACTTCACTCAGTTGAATGACCAAAGGAGGTTGTTGTTTGGCAGCAATTAAGAAGCAGTAGTGAGTTTAACATTCATATTACATTTTATTGTATGAAACCACTTCTCCTAGTAGCAGGATTTCTGCATCACTGTAACCACAGTAAGTCAGCTGGCTGCTTTTTTAGGGTTGTGTTTTTCCCTGGTGTTTGTGTGCGCACAAGGTGCATTTATGGACTCATAGGGGGAGTGGACCCCACTAATGTTAGATGTGCTCCACCGTCCATGATACAACCTCATGTCTGTTAATGGCAAGTAATGTGTATTGTTCTTAGTCAGCTCGTTTAGTTTTGAACTTGCCTCTGCTCAGTCCTAGATTAAGCTCCATCAGAGTTCATGTGAAGTTTATAATCCACTGAGTTACATGTGGCTTTGATTAAAATTTTGATCATTATATTTTGGTATTTTTTCAATTCATTTTGTACCAGCATTGAAAAAAAAAAAATACTGCAATTACACATACAAAATGCTGGGTTGTTTTTAACCGGAACTGGGTATATGTTGGTCTAACCACATGCAGGGTTATTTAAACTTAGTAAGATGGTTGTTTCTGTCCAGTGGGGAAAATGTTACTGTGTAAAAGCAATAAAATACTGGGTAAAAACATCTTAAATTACCTAGCATGTAGTTAGTTCAACATATACCTAGTTCTGGGTAACAACAACCTACAGATTTTTTGTGTGTGTAATATTGTGTTTGATTTAAAACATGTCACCCAGTCCCAACTTACTTTCATTTGTTCTGGGGTGTATTACATTTTCTTTGTTCAGATTTTCTAAAGGTCTTTAAAAGCATGAAATCTGATTTAAAAGAGTGATGTAAGTGTGTCGATGACCTGTTATAACAGTGATGTTCAAGCCTCAGTGTCGCACAGGTCCAGCTAAATTTGTGGAAAGATTTTCTAAATACAATTTTAAACCTAGATATTTATTTTATTATTTTTTTAATCTACCACTTTTTTGATGCTCTTACTCAAAGTGGCTTCAAAGCGGGTTTTTTTTCACAACTGTTTCACAACAATGTTCACAATATATGTATATTTTTGTAGTGTTAATCTGAGTTTTACTCATTTTGTCACGTTTTATTCACTATAGAGCTGGCTAAGCTAAGTAGCGAGAAGTTCAAATTATACATCTGTAAATGGTGAGATCTATCTGCTCCTGAACAGCTACTACTTGTGAAATGGGACAATTTTTGTGTGTGATATAAAAGGATATAAAAACTTCGGTTTATTATGTGTTATGTCACCTCTTTCAGCTGACAGTTATTACATTTTACAGATGCACACTTGGGCCTAATTAGCACTGTCACCGTCTTTTTGTTGTCAGGTCTCTCAAACACAAGATTGGCTGTCTAAAACACCTTTTCAGTCTGATTCTGTGTTCACCTTTTCCTTGTAACCAAAAAAACAATGAACAGGAAGGAAGGAAAACACTAAGAAAACTGATAACGACCTCGACAACAACTTCTAATTAAACTGTGCCTTAAAATGCTTAAAATGAGAAGGAATATCGGAGCATTTTATATCGAAATATCTGTGCTGTTGGCTAAGTGTCGGGAGCTCCATGACTGCACAAACCATCATTGGCTGGTTCTGAAATGTATCTTGTGTTTTTCTCTTCTTTTATATCCCTGGAGCAATGGAGGCCATTCTGCTGTCCACAGTGCATTCCCCTGAAAATATCTCTGGGGATGCTTTTCACAGTGGCAGTGCCATCACTCCTATCATCAGTCCCCTGAGTGCCACTGAGCTGTACCTATTCTGGCAAGCATGGAGACACTGGAAATCCATGGCATATCATTACTTGCTAATGAGAATGTATGAGACTGATATGTGCAGTTGGGGGGGGAAAAATGAAAAAAGAGAAATTGCTTCAGTATAGCAAAAGTTTAAATAAAAAAAAGAGAAAAACAGTAAAGCTGTAGTAATATTTATATGTTTTTATTTAGCATTACAAATATTGCCATTGAAGTGTAACACACAGGTAAAACTGGCTTCTGAGACACTGGATATTTCCAGTGTTTGGTTATTGGAGACTCTTACAGTTGGTGTCATCATGACTTCCTGTGTTTCTTCAATGATTTGTGGCATATTTTTCATGCATGTCTGCAGAGATGCAAAGGAATTCATTAGCTTGCATTTGCAGCCCTTGCGGTCAGACTATTGTGGATTTACAATTTAATATTTGGGGTTGTGTTTTACTAAGGCATTTTATAACTACTCAGCATATAATTTGGAATTGTGTATTAAATGTCTGCTCTTATTTGGCATTTCTTGATGAAGAAGTTTTCATTCAGTTCAGACCAAAACAATGTGCTGGGACCCAAGAGGATACTCCCAAAGGTACAAAGTCCTTTTCTTCTGTTCATAATTCACTGATATCAAATATTATATCTGTATCTGTGTCACTCTTTCTTTTACGTGATTCATTTTTAATGTGTTCTTTAATTCACTATTAATGTCTCAAGCTTTCTTAAAGCAGCATGCTCATATCTTAATTTTTAATAAATTGAATACATGAAGTGCCCACAGTATTATGACACACTCTTTAAATCTAATATTAAATGCTGATAAGTAATTTACTAGTATTCATTTTGTGAAAAGAAAAAAGAAAGTGACTGCTAATCAACAGTAAAAAGTGTATATGAACCCTTGTTCCCTGTCCATTATCATATTTAAATGCTGATACTGTTTTTGTGTTGATGTCAAAATCAGTGACATGGTCCAACATCACGTGAAGCTCATTGCGTTAGTGCTCAGGATCAATGATATCTCCACAGGCCGGCTCACTCTAAGTCCGAATGCCATTTTGTGGCGGTTTCCTTTGTGGATCGATAGATCTTTTTCCAGTAGTGGAGGAGGTAAAATACAAGTTGAGAGTTGTTATTAAGTAAAAGCAGCGAAGTGGTAACCTCTAATCCAGTCACTTGTCAGGCCAACGGAAGAAGAAAATACATGTGTTAAAGGAAGAAATACAAGACTCCTTAACTAGATATCACAACCTGATGGATGTAACTAAAGTAATAAACTCTCTTCTGGTTTAATTTGACTTTCATCGGCTTCACTCTGAAGTGATGCAGTAAGTGGCAGAGTATGTGTGTTACATGGTATTGTCTTATTATGACTAATATTGTTCTATATTCCTTTTCAATTGTGATTTCTGTGATTTGATGTGAGTGATTGTGAGAGACAATCATTTTGTAATGAACTGTTGATTATTGGGTCCACATAGACGAGAGTAACAGCCCTATACACAGCATAATATAGTGCTTATTAGTTTTCTTTATTCGTTATTGTCAGGAGGTTAAGCCCACTGGGAGGGGTTTAAAGGAGGCTGCTTAGAGACTATGGGGCTGCTCACTGTTGCTTGCAGAGGTGGTAACAGGAAATTGCTGGTTGGCTGTTGTTTTTTTTTGTGAGTTCTTGTGGCACTTGTTTGTACATTTTGTAAACTTGCAATTAGGGTTTTGATTTTTTGTTATTTTGCTTTATTTTTTCCACTGATATATTTTTGTACCCATTTACACTTTGGAGGTGAGCACGATAAAACCGATCACAGCACAGTCTGTGACTCGAATGACACCTCGGAAATGTAGATGTAGATGTCATTTTTTGTAAATTCATACAATTTCTGAATAGCAATATCCTTTTGCGCAAAAATTCATAATACACAGTATATTTATTTACACATTTTATAAACATTCAGTACAATCATAACTTTCATATCATTGTATTTCTCTACTTACTGTATATTTATGTAATTGTATTTTTGCACTAGTTGTGTGTCTTACTGTCTCTCTGTTAGTTATTGTCTGTCTTATATATGTAGCACAATGGAGGAATTCCACATATTGTGGAAATGCTTGAATCTTGACTGTGTCATTGTGTTTTTCCATTTTTGGGAAAAGGATCCTGCTACAAGGACGTATAGACCTGCATGTAAAAGGTTTGGGCACATTTGGGCAAATGTATTATGAAAAAAAAGAAGTGAAAATGAACAATTCTTGCAGCAAAAAGCTCACAAACAACTTCATTCACTTAGTCATCTTCTGCACCTGCTTGACCAACTGGGCTGCAGGGGTCTGCAGGAGTCCATCCCATCTGGCAATGGGTGAGAGGCCTCATAAACAACTTAGAAATCAGAGATAAATTAAACAGTAATTGTATTCTTCTTCATTTAAGGTGTGCTGCAGGGCAGGTATCCACTTCTTTTTCATTGATCAGAGACACTTTTGTGCTTGGAAAGATAATGTAGACATGACTATCTGTTGTATGGCTTCAAATAGAAGGTTGGACACATTTAGTCATACACCGTTTTGTAGAAATAAGTTTGAATTATCAAACCTCAGTCAACACTCAGTTTTCAGAAGTTGCCATAGAAAATGACAGAAAACTATCAGATAAACATCTGTTATCACCAGTTAGCGATAACAGATGTCAAGGTATTTCTAAGTGTAGAAACAGGAAGTGTGTGTGTGTGTGTGTGTGTGTGTGTGTGTGAGTGAGTGAGTGAGGGAAACATTATATAAGCAATTGCAATCAAGGTTACTTCTGTTTTGCCATCCCAGAGAGCCTCACTTGGTATTGTGAGTGATGTTTTTTCTAGATTCCCATTGTGCTAAATCATTTACATACAGAAAAAAAAGAGAAGTGATGCTGAGAAAAGGCCAAAACATTTACAAGCATTAAGCATCACTCCTATAAATGGATACATCTGTAGCCTGGATACCAAACTTGTCAGTTGTGGAATAAATGCTGAGATGCTAAGAAAAGGCCAAAGCGTTTCCAGTCATGTAACATTCGCTGTCTGGGGCTGGCTTGGAGCCTGATTGGCCGGTGTGACTCAAAGGTTTGTCTTCAAGCTTTTTCCACCCTTCATTAGTAATCAACCATCATTTAAAAATACATTTCCAAACCACAGTGCATTGACATTGTTAATCAGTGGTTTGTTTGCACAAAGGCCTGATAAGGACTGATCTCTCTCCAAAACCAAGAAAACTGTCTGATAATGCACCCTGTCATATCACTCCCTTCATCTCAGCTTGCCAGATACAGCTGTGCTCTCTGTCTATTTTCACTCCTCTAACTCTAATATTTGAGCATTTCCTATAGGGGATGTTATTTTTTTTCCCATTAATATTTGTAGACAGACACTGAAGAGGGTCATTGAGCTGTGCACATCAGTGGTGTTCTGTTTGACACATTTGTCCACATTTGATACAACACTTGAACTTGTCAGATATCAGCACATGCCTGAGCAACAACTGATTTTCCATGAATGCCTGACAGCTGAAACAGATGCAGTGTCAAGACTGCGCATATCTTATGTATAAGAAAGTACTGATATAGAACAATAACTCCTGCAGTAGTATCTCTGCTAGCACCAACTCAGGTCAATATTAGGGTAGGGGTTGAGTTGAGAAGTTTACACACCACAGATGTTTTTGACTGATGCAAATAAACCTCATTATTGGTTTTGTTTGCAGAGCACAATGTGGTATCTCATGGTGTCAAAAATAATGCTTAAGACATGTAAAGCCTCTGTCCAAACCAGCTGTAATCCCTTCTACAGGCTATGGATCTGCAAAAACCACCAACAAACTCACAGAAAATTTTGAGCCTATAGACCACCTGTAAACACGTATGGAGGTTGTTGATCATGATTAACAAACTCTATGAATTGTCACATTATGGCGAGGACGCAAATGTGCGTCTGCAGGTTCTGACGTCCACAGGTCTGACATCGTTTTTTTTTGAGGTTGTGGGACGAACCATTGGTGAAAGACACATCATAATGACTAAGTGTAGTAAGCAACACTTGCATTTTGGTACATAATACAGCAAATTTAATATAGCATATTTTCCGGACTATTGAGCACCCATGTCTATAAGCCGCTATTGAATTTATTCGAACAGTTTCATGTGGTCCACTCTGACCGGGTCTGATGTGACGACGCTAAATGTATCGGCGGTACGGAGCTTGCTAGCTTGTAAAAAGCTAATGAGCTTTGTGCTGCCAATACATGAGCCACACCGGTGTTTAAGTTCAAAGCGTTGGAAAAAAGTAGCGGCTTATAGTCTGGAAAATACGGTACTACTAATCCAGCACAATGGAGGATGGGAATTACAGGCTGACACTTGTTTCAGTTCATGGTGACCCATACTTTTCACAAGTCCAGTATATTTCTTAAAAACAATTGGGAGTGGAACAGAAACCAGCATATTCAGCCTCCTGGACTGCAACATTTGGAGGTCATTGATGTCACTCAGGGGTTTGGCAGGTACTAGATAAGGTACCATAGGTGTACTCACTGCTCCTTTGTGGTGATGTTCCTGCCTTTATTGACATAGTGCTTCTGGCTAACTTAAGCTAATGCTACCTGCATGATGTAAACATGTCAGAGTGATGATGTCGAATTTGTGGGGTTGAACTTGTCAATCAATCTGCCCTCTGCCAACTACTGGGATGTTGTAAACTATGCTTCACAGTGATTGGTGGAGAGAGAAGAAGGGGGCTGACCCACAGCTGCTGGGTAGCTGCTAAAAGGACACATTTTCGAGTTGCCAGCTATGAGTATCCCCCCGGAGGCAAAATTGTTGAATTTGAAATGTCACAGATTTGTTCTTATAAATGAAAAATGATAAATATTTTTCTTTATGTTACTGCATTTAGTAACTTGTATGCAAATGTAAAGAACTGCATACAAAGTTAGGTGTAGGCCTGAATGAACTTCAAGCCCTGTACTAACATCCTACATTAAAAAAACAAAAACATATGATCCTTGGCTGTCCACTCACTGTGTTGAGGTGAGCCACAGATGACCCCCCGCTGAGCACTGCCCTTACCTGCAGCAGCACAGAAATAGGTGAAGAACAACATCTGCAGTCACAGGTCCTTCATCTAAGATGTTGAAGAGTGACCCACAACTAAAATGGCTTAATGATGATGTAATTACTGTGAGGTTTGTGTTTCATTGTGCTGTGTTTGTCAGTACACATGTCAGACATGGATGTCATTGTATGTGTGTGTGTGTGTGTGTGTTAGTTTTGGAGTTCGCCGTTTCTGAGCTGCATTCAAAGTAACTCTCTATGCAGAAAGATTTTCTGGAGATGTAATATATGCTGTTACACCTCACTAATATTAATTTCATTTGAAGTTACTGACTGAGTCTCAGTGTTTGCTGCTCACTCTGCATTCTGCTGATGAGTAGAAAGTTGACTTCTTGAGTAAAGCCATGTGAGGTTATTATAAATTAGAGCACAAGGTTGAACACATTGGGGTCAGGGTTACACATTTCCTTTAAAAAACAAAATAAAATAAAATGTATTTTATTCCCTATAGAGCGATTATACAATAATACTTGCTGCCTATTTGCTGCGTAATTATGCCAAACAATTTCAGTTCACACATGGGCGTCTTCAGATCGACAGCCAGCCGTGTTCATAGTCACGCACTCCATTTACAATTGCTCTCAGTACTGGGGGAAAATATGAAAGTCCTCTTTAGAGGACTCCAAAGGGTTTTTTTCTTCATTCATCAGAACTTCATTTGTTTTACTATTGCACACTGACTTCTAAGATGAGGCAGCAGCTGCAGCAGGGATAAGACTAATATGGAGTTGACAGATAATGCTGTGATTTCACACACTGCTTTGCAATTCCAGGGACGTTTTCTTTTGTTACGTGATCAAGGTTTAGGTGATAAAAAGTGAGCCATTTTATAACAAGACGGACACTTAGTGCTGCCAACTTTTCTCAACTGAAAGTTGTGAAGGCCAGCTCAGAAAGACAGTAGATGCTTCAATACGATGGCACGTGCTAATTTGAAAACAAACACATAAGCAAAACAAAACCCTAAAAAACACTTATGGACTAACAGCAAAATCAAAATTTTAATTAATCAAGCCAAAAGCACACACTAAAAAATGCTGGATTGTTTTTATCCAGACCTGGGTGAATACTGGACTAACTCAGTGCTGGGTTAATTCAACACAGTGAAATGTTTTTTTTTTTTTTTTTTAAACCCATGTGGTGTCTGTGGCTCAGGTGGTAGAGAGCTTCGTCTACGAATCATAAGGTCATGGGTTCCATCCCTGGCTCCTACTGTCTGAAATGTCCTTGAGCATGATACTGAACCCAGTGGTGGTCTTGTAAAGTACTTTGGAACCGAGCTAAAGACAAAGGTGCTGTATAAATATACTCCATTTACCATAGACTGTATATGGAATAGACAAAGCTGACGTCACTTCACGTGTTGGTTTGTGGACTCGGATTTTGCTGCTTTAACAAAATAATTTTTCTTTCAAGAGTCATGTTGGGAATGACAATACAATTAAAGGATTAAATGAATCCTAAGTAACTATTCTATTGAATATCAGATAGTAATTTCATACGAAGCCATAAAGGGACATGAAGTGAAATGAAGTGCCGGTATGTAGAGTGCACCAGATAAGTATCTCTTGTGCATGAGGTTGCATTTCCAGTAGAGTATGCATCATTTGTTCAAATCTTCAGTCCATGAATTAGCTTGAAAATGACTGAACACCACCATCCACAGGCGTTATGCCACTTCAAGGTGGACAGGGAAATTCAGCCTTTTCTGTATACCGGAAATGCTAACTCGTGCACATAAAATAGTTATCTGGTGTGCACTAGATACCGGCACTTTTTTTTTTTCCTTCTTCATTAAAAATGTTTTTGTTCTTCATATCCATGAGGGGCTCCATAACTTCATGATAAAAAAATATTTAAGCAGTGGATAGAAAAAACCGTAAAGATTCTTTACTGAACTGGTTTTAACATGCATGGCACAACGTGTTTGTTAAGTGAAGCAGGATCAAATTAAAAAGCCAGTTATTGTTTTCATATTTTTTTAATAGGCTGTTGCTCTGAAAGTTGTTTTCAGGTTTAAAGAGAGAACATCTTGTAATGGTTTTGGGTCCGGACAGCTCGGTTAAGGCCGGGGAGAGTGAAGGAAAACGGCAGGCAAAAACGTATGTCCACACAAAAACTGGGATTTCACATGCTTGTCGTTTAATAAATGGTTCAGCCTTAACAAGTCCGGTAGTACGGCTACTAATATATCATACATGAACAAATTAGTGCAAGTACTTCACCATCACTGTTGTTCTCAAAGAGTAAAGAAAATAGGAGCAAAGTATCGTCCGACCAGCGTAGCGTCCATTTTGTCACTCTCGCGCTCTGAGACATGCAGGCGCAGCCTTGAGACGTCACCACTTGGCGACACACGTTGTTAAAGGAGCATTCCTTATATTCGACTGTTACACATGTA
>OOFC01030959.1:6419-18011 GCA_900323345.1 Pseudochromis fuscus | reverse complement strand
ACTTTTTGTTGTTGTCATGACACCTGCACTGTTTGAAAGACACACACACACACACACACACACACACACACACACACACACACACACACACACACAGGGACAAAGAGGTAGACGCACGCCTACTATGAACTGTTATTGAACAATGGAGAATGAGACTGCTGCTGAGAAAGAGAGTGAGGCGCCGCCATCGATCAAAAAGAGACAATGAACAGACAGGATTGGGAACGTGAACGTTGGTGAAAGGTGTCGAGGGGGATACTTTTTGTGACCTTTGCAAAACATCATGAGTGGAGACTTGTTACTGTTCCTGCTGTGTTGAGCCACTGCAATGCAAAAAAAAAAAGTAAATTTTAACTGGAAGTTCATCTGTCAAATAAATGAAATGTTAGATGTTACATTGTTATTGGTTTTTTTTACCCCTTTTTCTGGGTTAAATTAACCAAGTATGTCGCAAGTTCATTTTTTCCCCAGTTTTGACTTCTGAGTAACAGCCCAGCGTTTTTTATTTGTAATAGGTTCGTTTGTTTGTTTGTTTTCTCCACCAAGCAGCTGAAGTTATATTCATGTGTGTTTCCCCAGTAACTCTCAGGAGCAGTGTATTTACTGTCTGCAGTGTTTCCACAGAAGAGGTTTTGTTTTTAATGAATGAGGGGATGTAGTGCTACTTGCATGAAGTGCACCGAAGCTGGAGGTGGTCAGGGTGAGACTGAGAGTCGTACATTTATAGGCACGCCATAAATTTATCTCACTTACGTAACAAAACTTAAAAAAAAAAGAAAAATTAAATGTATGCAAACTTAACATACTACTAGTCCAGCACAATGTATGATGGGAACTACAGGCCCGATGGTTCCATAGGAATTAGTAATATTATAATTTTAATTGCTGATTATTTAATCCACAGGGCAGCACGCTGGTCTCCTCACAACAAGAAGGTTCTGGGTTTGAATCTCAGCTCGGACCTTTCTGTGTGGAGGTTCTCCTGGTGCATGGTGGGTTTCCTCCACAGCCCAAAGACATGCTGGTGAATCTATTACTCTAAAATTGACCGTAGGTGTGAGTGTGGAAGGTTGTCTGTCTTTGTGTGTTCGTCCATCAATGGACCGGTGACCTGTACCCTGCTGGGATAGACTCCAACAGACCAGAAGATGATTGACTGACTTAATCCACACAATACTTCAACATAATCAAAAAATTAAAGTTTAATTAACTAAAAAGGGAGAAAAAGTTCAAAAGAGTTAAAATATTTAAGTTAGTAGAAATTCTTATAAGAAATTAAGTTTTTCATTGATTTAAATATTTTGAACATATTTTGAAATGCCAGCCATCATTAGGGGTTTTTTTTTTTTTTTGCAAATGATAGTTTTCCAATAACCATTCGTTTGCATTGGTGTGTTTGTTTTTTCCTCCAGTGCACCCGTTAAGAGCTGCTGCAGTACATGATGAAGATGCAAGCTCGGAGTTAATTTTCAAAAGTATAGACCCTTAAAACATGACATATTTTCTTTGATGTTACCGTTAAAAGTTTTGCCTTCCAGTGTCAGAACGCTTCATGAATAATTTGTGAGTCGAGTTCTTTATCTAAAATTTAAACTCTTCCAAATTCAGACAGATTGATACGTCTGAACATCTGAATGTGTGATTATCACTGAATGACTACCTCACTGCAGGGAGGAGAGGAGCGAGGACAGAAAGCCACAAAAGGAGCAGCTGAAGAAACACAGAAAGGGAGAACAAGCAGAGAACAACACAAACACATTCATCAGTATTTGGATTTGTCACATGGACGCCTGCAACCTTATAGCTCAGCATTAGTACACTGCTCCACATTAGCTGCAGGAGTATCAAAGTGTGTCTGCTTGCAAGAGAAACACTTGTCGACTACAATCTCCAACAGCTTTACGGTAGAGAGTGATACTTCTGCAGTAAGTGTGTCAAGTGTGATGCAGATGATCCGGACGCTTCCACCAATCATTGCACAGGTTTCCCAGCAGAAGACAGGAAGTCGTCTTACATTAATAAGCCTACCCTTTGCAATGGGATGAGCCTTCCTGACCCTGGTTCACTGTAGAATCAGAAGGTCAAGGATCAAGCTAAATGATTAAAGTACAGGCAGATCCAGAGGCTAAAATCTGATCGGCCTCTAAAGGGCGACTGTCCTGCCAATAAACGGCTGAGAGGTGGAGGTGTGATATCATCACATCTCCACCTCTTTACAGATAGATCACTCCCTGGTTACACTTGTATGTATTTAAAATGCGTTTCCAAACAGTCCTGCTTGTCTTCAGACATCACCACGGCAACGTCAGGGCCTGCACAGTTTTTATATTTTTATGTCCCAGACCACCTCCACAGGTGGTTTGACTGATCAGATCTCAGTGTGTCTTAGAGGTTGTTTACACTTGTACTGAGTGCTGTCCACTTGTGATCTGATCCTCCAAGACGCATTTTAAAGCCAAGTGTAAACAGGGTCTAAGTGTTGCAGCCAGACACTTCAAACACTTGTTGTAAGTATGGGAAAAAGATTCTCATGTTTGCAGCTTGGATGTTTCCAAGAATCATCTGCATATTTAAGACATGTACTTATAGTAAATCTGAGAATACATCATGACACTGGATCAGTCCATGAAGCGTATCCAGCCCTCGCTAGGTAAGGAACTGTGCATAATTGTTTGACATATATTTGGATAGTTTGTGTACAACGTGTCCCCTTATTAAGGAAAAAATATATATATATATATGTATGAATGTGTGTGAGAATATATGTATGTGAGAGTAAAGTATATATGTATGTGTGAGGAGAAAATATTTAGCATCAATAAAAACACACAGATTTGGGATTGGATTACATAATAAGTGAATGAAAAGGCACAAGTAGACGCAGATTCACATCGCCCCTGGTCTGAATGCGGCATGCGATGACACCCAAGTTGATGTGCTACTTGGCCGGGGCTTAACCCAGCCCCTTGGTGCGCTGCCCCTGAATCTCACAGCATGTTGAGCTGGTTTTAGGAGCATTTCATGATATAAAGTCAATCTGCCACACCCAGAATCTGAGCTCAAACTGTGCTGTCCAACACTGGATTAACCAAGTGAGCGAAGTAATGAGTACATGTGTCATGTGATGTGAACATGAGTTAACAAAACAAAACAAAGACCAGCCTTTCCCATTCAGGTTTAGGTTGCTATTCATAAAATAGAAATTATGGAGAAATTCTGAAAAATCTACACTATTAGGAACATGTGCGTTTTTATTGATGCTAATATATGTATGTGAGAGGAAAGTATATATGTACATCTGAGGAGAATATATGTATGAGAGAATAAAGTATATATGAACATGTAAAGAGAATATATGTATGAGACAAGGCTAGAATGAATTATGGTTTGTGCAGCATCTCATACTTGAAGCACTTGATCTTGTAATACTTTTTTTGTTTTTTGCAGTTGTGTCCAGGACCTTGAATATTTTTAAACAGATTTTTGTGTAGACGTGGACATACAGAAATGCAATGTTACAGGATGTTTGCTGTCATAAAAACAACAGACAGAACTGCATTGGAACTGTAAAATCATCTAAACTAATACTGCAGCTACTAATATGTAAAAATGTTATTTCCTCCACTCCATCGCTGGTTTTCTACCTGTGCACGTAACTGCCAGAGTCACTATCAGCAGGCAGAGGCTGCATCTGACGATCATAACTCATTCCTGTAGCATTCGACTTGCAGACACAGGACAAGATTCAAAACTAAGAAAAAAAAAATCCTTTTCTCATCTTTGGTGCAACAGCCAATATGTTTTCAGGAAGGCATTTGTCACCCTCGTTATGTTTTTATCACTATAATGAGGAAATGGTAATTAATGTATCTGGCCAGTTTGCTGCTCAAGCATAATGAGACTTGCTGTAGTTACATTTATTCACTCACAGCACTTGGAAAAAGAAAAGATCAGATCTTGGTCTTTATACAGAAAAAGATCCATGTGACATAAAGAAAAGGTTATATCTTTTTATAGCTTCATTGTTTCTGGATGAGCTCTGACAGGGTTGTAAATTAGTTTGCCAGGTGCTCCAAAATAACAGAGAAAAACACTTAAAGAGGATGTTTCTCATTAATAAGCAAGTCACAGTTCTCATGCAATATGTGATTATCGAGCCATGAAGAGATTTGTGACTGATTCAGAGCTCAGACAAATTCAGTCAGATAAAGGCTCATGGAGAAAGTTTCTGTGAGACATAATTTATAGTAATGACAGCTAAAAAATTTTTTTTTAAAAAGTCACTATTGAAGCTGCTGCTGTTCCAGAAAAGTACTTTTCAATGCAGGATCCTCCAGAAACAAGCAGTTGTGCACAAAGATGCATTTTAGCCACCACCAGCATTCAGGTCATTGAGAGGGAAAAGGCTCCAAAAAAACTGTCCTAAACCAGTTCAAAATCAGTCTTTTGTCCACTCTACAGAGTCTAAAAGTAGTCCTACATCAGGTCTGAAGCTAGATACAAAATGGTCAAAAATTAGTCCTAGACCAGTCCAAGATGTAGTCTAAAAGTAGTCTTAAACTAGTTTCAAACCAGTCCAAAATCAGGTCTAAAATCAGGTTAAACACAAGGTGTAAAACCGGATCAAAAGCAGTCAAAAGGTGGTCTTAAACTAGTCCAGAATCAGCTCTAGAATCAGATCCAAAATGGCCAAAAATTGGTTTCAAACTTGTCTAAAGTAAAATCCAACATAAGATCTAATCCAAGGTCAAAAATGGTCTAAAAGGAGTCCAACGTCAGGTCCAGGTCAAAAACAATCTAAAAGGAGTCTTAAACCAGCTCAACATCAGGTCTAGAATCAGGTCTAAAAAGTCTTGAAATCATCCAGTATCAGGTATTAAACTATGTAAAAAAAACTGTCTACAAGTCCTAATCCAGTTGAAAATCAGATGTAGAGTCAAGGCCAAAACAGTCAACGACTGGTGTAAAACCAGTCCAGAAGACAGACCAGCACTGGGTCTAACTCATGCTAAATCTGTCCTAACTTCAGTAACATTAAGTCGAACAAACCAGTAACTAATAGTGTGTAAACCATTAAAAGCCACAGTAAAGCTGCTGATGTCTGATAAATCTGAAGAACCTCTGGATGCAGGATTCTCCAGAACCTGTCAGCTGTGCATTAGGCTGCATTTCAGCCGTCCGTTAACAACAGCTCACATAGAGAACGATTTGCTGTGAGATCATAAATACATAAACAGTTTTCTTCACAGAGTAACGGCAGATGGCGGAGCTACGATCTGGGCGGGAATATTAGGAAATCAGATGGTCGATCTCTTGATGATCCCTGAAGGTGTCAGAATGACATCTGCTGGATATTTTTTGTCATGGTGTAAAGAGAAGAATTGTGCCTCCTGGAATAAAATGAGCATCATCTCATCCTGAAATTGGCCATTCTGGCATAAAAAAAAAATAAAAATTGGTCATGGCCACCAGATTTTCAATGAACTTGGTGATGGTGCTAAACTGGTTTAGAAAAACAAACAAAAATAACATCTGCTTAAAATATAACACTTCAGAGTCTGCTTGAATAATATTATACTCTGATGTTGGATGATCACACCGAGCTTTTCAAAACAAAAATTAGACTTACCCTGTTTCAAAATCAGGACCACAATCACATCTAAAACCAGGTATAAAATTGAATACTCACCCAGGTATGTAGGACTCCAAACAATTCTGAACAGTTCAAAATCAGGAGCAAAACCTGGTCCATCTAAAACTAGTTCAACATCAGCTCCAAAACCAGGAACAAACAGTCTAAAATTAGTCCTAAACCAATCCAGCATCATGTCAGAAATCAAGTCTGAAACAGTCCAGTTCTAAACCAGCTTAAACCAGATCCAGAACAGTCTAAAACTAGTCAACAGTCCAAATCCACATCAGCTCACCACATCATTATTCTGGGAGTTTGTGCGTCACAGAAAGAAACTGTAACACTAACCAGACAAGGACCTTGAAAGTCTGAAGTGCATCAACAGGAACTGCTGCAGTTTTATAAAGAAAAATAAAATATTGATCCCATCCAGTTTTGTTTTGTTTACTGCACAATAACAACTATTCATAACATTACTCATGTATACATCCTCACTTCACGTTCAGTGTCAAACTTTTGCAGAGTAAATATATACTTTACATATGAAGTATTTATGATTTGTTGCCTCAGATCTGATCAGTGAATGTTGAAGACTCCCTGAGACTTCCTCCGTCCCTCTGAGCTGAGCCTCATTAAAACAGTGTTATGTTATGTTTTGTTTTGACAGAGAAAAAAATATAAAGTTTCTGGAAGTCAGGATTTAAATTTAAAGCAAAGACAGCAAAGAAGTCTCTAGAAAGTATTACCACACTATTGTAAGATATAATTAGATGCTGCAGCATGAAGATTTCCCTTAATTGGAGCCCAGCAGGCCGTTCCCTGGTTTAGATGCTGTCACTAATGACCAAGCTAGTTATTGGATGTAATTAAAGAAAACTTGAAGTTTTACAAAATGAAACAATTATTTCTGGCGTGACTTGAACTTTTTGTGGTAAAACAACATAGATGGTGGTTTTGTTTCCTGAGATAAACTGTTTGAAAATCTTTATTACGCTCACAGCAGCCAGCAGAGGGAATCAGCTGGTCGGTCGAACCATCCGTGATTCAGCAATTAGATAAAATATTTCACTGTGCAGGCAGTGTTTGTCAACCTCCTGAGTGTCGTTACATATGAGTCACACTGCAGTCGCCTGCTTTCAGCTTGTGACCCTTGTTCCTCTTTGTTGTTTGCTAAATGCTCTCATGATTTTCCAGATGGTCGACTGTACAAAGTGCTTTTTTGCGAGCGCTGCTGCTGCAGTTTGGGCTCACATGACATATTTAAAAGTTCACATCAAAATGCTGACAAATGACCATCAATGTCAAACTGTTTTACACAGTTGCACCTTTGTAATGATTATTATTTTGCTTTAAACTGTTCTCTTCCTTTTGGTCTTTGCATCACTTTGTAACAGGAGAAGATGTAGCGTGGGAAGCGGCAGCAGATGCCTCATGTTTTGGAAATGCTCAGAGCCGCTGCACTGAACACAGACTGTAGATAAAGATGGATGACATGACAGCTCCACAGAAGCAACGCCTGCTGCAGTCGACACTGGTGGTGTAACTATACATCCACATACACCACCTGAAGAATGTACCTGCATTTTACATGAGCAACTACCACAGACTGAATATAAAGATGGAGCAAAGATACTTACCACGCTCACTACTGGCAGATTAGCATCTTAGCAATGTAGCATTTCTCAAATAGACTGAATATAGAATTGATGAAGCTGAAGTGACATCACCTGTTGGTTTGTGGGATCCAGATTATTTTGAAGCCAGGAGTTTAACAGTTGAACGTGGCCATGTTGGTTGTTTGGAGCCAGAAGTGACCATATTTGGATATGAAGGGAGGAGTGAGGAGGCGGGTCTGATCTTTTAATTTCTATATACAGTCTACAATTAGCACTAATCACAAAGTTACATCCAGCCAGACCTCACTTTATTCTGCATTTCTGCCAAGCCTGTACAGCCTGCACAGGGTTCATCCTCAGTCCTAAACATGACTCAGTGATTTCTACAGCTGTTCGCTAATCAATCATGAGACACTGCTGACAGAAAAAGGCCCTTTAGAAACAGCTGAATAAGTGCCACACTACATGACCATGTGACAACAACTGCAAATGCTGACTGGTTCATGTTTCATTTCCAGACTTCTAATCTGTCTTAATCATGGGGAGTAGTTACAGTGAACGCTGATGGTAACAGAAGTAATATATTGTAGTTCTTTGCAGCTTGTGTTACAATGTTGTCATAACTACACAGGCAAACTGATTTTTTTAAGAAAACAATGAATAAAAACAGCAAAATTACAGATATTGATTTTGACAGATATTATTATGTAGAAAGACTAATGCATTTAGCTACATGTCTGTTCCAGGCAGATAACCTCTGTCTAAAATCTTTTTTTTAAAGCTGCAGGGAACTCTTGCATTTTGCCCAAAATACATTGTTCGCATAATAACATAATAACTCATACAAACTTCGCATGACCCAAAGAGACACAACAGACGCATTAAGGAAAATACGACAATTTAAAATGAACTGGAATTCTCCTGTTAAGTCTTTCAGGATGCAACAAAACTAAATAAAAAGGCCAAAAAAAAGAAGATAATCCTTTTTAGGGACTGATCCATTATCCTCAAACACCTGACAATTACTTTCACTATCGAGTAATCTCTTCATTATTTATTTATTTATTTTTGTCTGACTAAGTCTGAAAGCTAAGATTTTGAATTTAATTGGAAAAAAGCTGTGAAATCCTGATGAGAATGTTTAATACACTGATTGAAAAATGACAATTATTAAAGATTTATCAGGACAGTGAACAGAAAACTCTATTATTGATATTTTCTGAAACATGTGTGGCCTCTGTTATCTGGTTTGTCATTTTAATTCTGAAACATTCACAAACAGACTGCAACTCTTTAGTGACATATACTAATATTCCTTCATTTATACACATCGCATCTTATTTTGTACAGAGCATTATAACCTGCACTTTCAAAACTATAGTGCTTTTTGTATCTGGTATAGTTTAATAATCTGCAGCAGATTTCATAAAGTGAAGGTACACGCCATGTAGTGAGGGTTGAATAATGTTCTCTGAGAGGCTTAACGTTGTACATTTTGAGTCACGTTTAGATTTTTTTTTTAATTTGATTCCTTTATCTTTTATACCCGTTAATCCAGTTGGGTTTTATTTAATTTCCCCTTATGTAAATGTATTTTCATTAGATCTATATTCAACAGGCTCACCAACTAATAAGCCATCAGACCACAAACCAGCAGCTGAAATGGATCATATGAAACTCCTGTTTAAAATCCATATTATCTGTGGGATGTTGTGCATGATTTTCAGTCTGTGTATGGTTTGTACAAGTATTTGCAATAGGTGTTATGTGGCTGCTACAAGCCTCTGTATATCAGGTGTCTTAGAGTAGTGTGCCAACTTAAATAAAAAGGATCTCTCAACTGTCAATCATTTCTATCCTAGGAAGTGACTCTTTAAGTATTTCAGATATGCAACATCATGGAGTATAAAAGGCCGAAGACACTGTCCCAACTTTGTCTGACCTGTACACTGTGTGCAATGAGTCTATGTGCAATATTTAAATAGCTCATGAGATATAATAGGAGTGAAGCTTGATTCCACACTGAGAGGTGCTGTTTGGTGTCTGGTTTGTAGGATGAGACAGCCACTAGCTGTTCAGTCCTCAGCATTACAACACAGCAAGAATCAGAGCTGCTTTTACTTTCTGGCTAAAACAGCAACCTGTAGTAAGAGTGGTTTTAATGATGAACACTGTAAGAAATTATGACAAAAATGTATACATTTAAAGAAAACTATATGTGAAGACTTTGCAGCATCCAAAATCTCTAAAAAGTTGCCAGAATGTACCGTATGATCTGTTGTAAAGTAATAACTGAACTAAATAAGTTACAGTAAATAATTTCTGTGATCTATAGACTTTTGAAAGAGAACTGTAGTTTACTAAGTTAACTGAATTGATTAAGGAGTTTGATAGTGGTGCACTTATCTTTGGGTTTGTCCACTTAATTAGCTCCGTGGAATGAAAGCAGAGTTACACAGCATATAAGTAAAACTATGAATTGAAAACACTGTATCACAACATGGCAGAACATTGAGACACCTGCAGTTGGTTTAAAAATCCAACCTAATTGTAATTCACTATTTTTTTATTTCAATTTTTTTAAATGTCCAGTTTTTTGGTGGGGGGTTTATTGTTTGTTTGAGAAGCCTATGTATGTGCACGTATATTTATACATTATTTACTTATAGCACATACATACATGTATGTGTGTGCAAGTGAATCAACAATGTCTGTTCTGAAAAACTCAATGAATATATTTCCAAAACAAAACTCCACATCAGGACAAAGGTTTAATCGCAGGGACTGTGTATAGTCTATGTTTAGACTCAGAATCAGATACTTTATTGATCCCCGAGGGGAGACTGTGTTACAGTTTCTGCACAAAAAAGACAAGAATGAAGGAGGAAAATGGAATAAGAATTGTGGAAAAAATAATAAGTTTCAATATGACACATGAAATAATAATATATACACATACACACATAGCCTATAGGCTACATGCGTTTAAATAAATAGCACAGCACTGAAGGATATATTATTATATTGATTATATATTACGCAATTTGCACAATGTAATATGAGGTTTATAGCTTGTACTTTACGTTTTTACCATAGACTGTAGTCTATGTACGAATTTCTATAGATGTGTTTCTATATAGGCTGCAGTCTATGGTAATTACTGTTTTAAGATGAGATAAGATATTCCTTTAATAGTTTTTTTAATAGTTTTCAGTGGTATAATCCACAATCATACTTTATAAATCATATAACCACATGAAATTGTGTCGTTTCAATTGGTAATGTAGTTTTTATGAACTACATGGGAAAACAATATATTGAATGAATATAAACTACAAATAAGATTTTTTTTTTAAAACTACAAGAAAGCAGGAATTTAAATCCCTTCCTGCTTCCGCTGACAAGCAGAAAAAGGCGGAAGTGATGTCACTCCTGGGCAGGCTGGAAGGCACGTGACGGTGACTGTGCTCCAGTCAGCTGATAAAAGTCTGTTTGTCCACACCGAGCTGAACCACTCAGTCATACCGAGGAGAAGCTTGTTTACTGGGATTCTGCTGCTGCTACGATGAGGACCTTGTTGCTGGTGGTGTTCGCGGGGTTGGCGCTGACCGCCGACGCCCTGGTCCGGTGAGAAAAACCATCACACTCACCTAAATCAGTGTTTGATTAACTTGGTGCTAGCTGCACCTAGCATTCAACTTCAAGTGTTACCCAACGGTTAAACCGCTGAGGCTAACGGCTACTTTGTTATAGCAGACACACTGATAGATAACGTTAGCTAGTTAGCCCATACCGTCTGGCTTGTGCACGCGCAGGGTTGATCTTGTGACATGTAGCTAAACTTGTTCGCATGCATTCATCTCACAAAAACAATAAGGGCAGACAAAGGCGTGTTCGGACTAATCGCACAGGCTGAGTTCATAACTGTGGCCTCAGTCAGCAGTGATAGGCTACATGCATGATAACATGTCCTAGATAAATACACCCTGTGCTTTACTTGCTACAGCTGGTTTATTTCACACCTGACTATCATTAGAAGCTAATAATAACACTGCGCCATACAAATTAATTGACAATACGAGTGTTTACATATAGAAGAAGTCTGGGCCTTTTAATGTGTCTGCATACAATTCAATAATATTGAGGATGAAATACTACTGGGTATATGACGACAACAACAAAATCTGACACATATAACAGAATGACTGAAGCAACAGAGTACACTGCCTCTGTAGATCTTAGTCCTGTAATATAACATGAATTTAAAAAATGATCCACTTACTTTTTATGACTACTGTATAAATACTTGGGTTGAACCTATTTCTAAGCTATATAATAATAATA
>OOFC01030956.1:0-10759 GCA_900323345.1 Pseudochromis fuscus | reverse complement strand
TGTCCTCTACTGTCCTCCACTGTCCACCCCTGTCCTCCACTGTCCACCACTGTCCTCCACTGTCCACCACTGTCCTCCCCTGTCCACCACTGTCCACCACTGTCCTCTACTGTCCTCCACTGTCCTTCACTGTCCTCCACTGTCCACCACTGTCCACCACTGTCCTCCACTGTCCTCCCCTGTCCTCCACTGTCCACCACTGTCCACCACTGTCCTCCACTGTCCACCACTGTCCTCCACTGTCCTCCACTGTCCACCACTGTCCTCCACTGTCCACCACTGTCCTCCCCTGTCCTCCGCTGTCCACCACTGTCCTCCACTGTCCTCCACTGTCCACCCCTGTCCTCCACTGTCCTCCACTGTCCTCCACTGTCCACTACTGTCCTCCACTGTCCACCACTGTCCTCCCCTGTCCTCCGCTGTCCACCACTGTCCTCCACTGTCCACTACTGTCCTCCACTGTCCTCCCCTGTCCTCCCCTGTCCTCCACTGTCCACTACTGTCCTCCACTGTCCACTACTGTCCACCACTGTCCACCACTGTCCTCCACTGCCTACCACTGTCCACCACTGTCCTCCACTGTCCACCACTGTCCTCCACTGTCCTCCACTGTCCTCCACTGTCCTCCCTGCTCTGTGTTTCACCCCCTCTGAGTGTCCAGAGGATTTCCTGCAGCAGTGTGTACTGGCTGCTCCTCCTGCACACTGAGGCTGTGGTGAAATCCTTCAGGCAGCTTATCCATGATTGACTGTGTCAGTCTCAGAGAGGGTGGCGTCTCTTCACTGTACAGCTTCATATCAGCCTGTATCAGTGGACCTCAGGGTAATGCAGTGAGAGCTTGTTTCAAACGAGGTCATGGATTCACTCTGATGGCTGCACGTGTGTGATCGTCAGTGTTTTCTGGCCTTTTGATCTCAGAGATTTGTATTGATTCCTGTGCAGTGCATTGTAATCAGGAATGATAGAAACACTGCTCATGTGATTATATCCTCACTGTACTTTAATGCACAGCAACTCCTTTAATAGCTCTCTGTGACAGATTTAGTAGCTGACCTTGGCTGTGACCTTGGTGCTCAGGGTTTTTAGTTGGAGATGTGGAGGAGCATCACGGTGGAGGATTGATGCAGCGACCATGTAAAAGGTGCGTCCTCTCACGTTGTCGTCGTCGTTGCATGTTGCTGATGTGTTTCCTGCTGCTGCAACTATCAGCAGGTTGAGAGAGCTGAGTCATTTCTCTGGGACAGGACACGTTCAGCACAGTTTGATCTCAGTCAAATAAAAGTTTAATAACCTTTAAATAACAAGTCCAGATTTGTCCCTTTGTTTCAGTGCAAAGAAGAACATCATGTTTACATCTAATGAACTTTTCTTTTACAAAATACTTTATGACCCTGATGTTTCTTCAAGTGCAATATTAAACAATATTATGTTTCAGTTTATCATTCACACATGTGCATCACAGCGACACATCACAGTGGATCTACAACATTCAGTCACAGTCTATCTGGAGGTGGAAAATAAAGTATTTAATCATTATATCAGTGATCTAGAATTTAATATAAATTCACACACATTTCCACATCTGAGGAAGAAGGAAGTTAAGTTGTCCCCCTGCATTGTAACTGAATTACATTTTAACATGAACAGCTGTGACATATTGTAGTTGATGTCTGTGTAATTTTCACTTTTCCTCCTGAGAGTCAGATTGGACCCTGTGTTGGTCCGCGGGCCGTATGTTGGACACCCCTGGTAGGAAGCAGCACATATAACCTCTCAGTTCACAGGCTGAAGGTGGAGACCAGGGTTTTGGGAGGTGGAAAGTCTCACATGCAGCACACATGTGAAGAGATGAAGACTTTGAACAGTCTCCTCATTAAACTCCAGCCCGTGGAGCTTGTGTACACACTCGCTCAGCTCTTTATCCTGCAGAAAGAAATAATAGCCTGTCATGGGTGTTTGAATGGAAGCCAGCAATTTATTTTTCCTGTCAGTTGCAGTTCTGTAAAAAGTGACAGACGCTGCTGTGTGGTGACACGGCAGGTTTCCACATCCAGCCAGTCAGAGCACCGAGCTGAAAGCAGGTTTCTCCACCTAACACGACCTGCGGGAGTAAATCATTACATCAACAACAGGCATTATGTGCTGTTGGAAAAATATTATTTGAAGTGCAGCCGCTTATGTTTTTACTGCAGCAGCCTTAATTGCTGTTAGTGGATTTCCTCCAGCATCCATCTCTAAATATTTTCCTCTGAATGTGTTTCCAGCACATTGCATGGAGCTCCACTGAGTGCAGGGTAATGAGCACAGTTGTTATGTGCAGAGACTGTGAAGCCGTACATGGCAGTGTGCAGGCATCTTCTGTGAGCTGGGTGTAAATCAGGAGGCCTGAGTGGTGACAAAAGGCTGATGAATGGTGTTTAGATTAATTAATTCCTCAGTGTGTCCCTGCTGCTCACACAGTGTCTCAGTATAGCCTTTGTCCTGCCCGGTCTCTCTACATGTCAGCCTGGGAGAGCAGAGGACGCCCATATTGTGCCAGGAGCTGTGTGAAAAGAGTCATGTGGCGACGGATGTGTTGCACCGAACACATCTAACTCCTCCAATTAGTGTATTAATGTGTAAATATCACCGGCAGTAATGCACATGTTTGTTTGTCTTTTCTTCTGTTTGTGTTTACATGTGTGAGTGGTTTGTGTAAATATGGAGTGTTTTCAGTGTGTGTGTGTGTGTTTAGACACTGACTGGCTGAAAATTGATGAGAGGCCCTGTCCACACCCGTTTCCCATGACGGCTGGGACTGGGTGGCACAGAGAAAACAGCCTGTGCTTCTGTTCAAATGCTAAACCCCCTTTAGCAAGAAAAGATGTGTCCCATCTTCTCACACTGCAGCACATCCTGAACACACACACACACACACACCTATGTGACCCATCCTCTGCTGCTGTAATTGCACCATTCATATCTCAGCCTCCCAGTATGTTCCAGTCTATGAATTATGTTACTGTCCATAACTGAGCAGCTGTGTATTCAGTCATGACCTTGATGTGTCACACAAAGCTTTTCTTTTACTGGACACTGAGAGAACATCAGAGCATCTCAAGCTCTTGTTTATCTGAACAAAGCATGTGTATAAACTCATGTGGTCATACAACATTGCAGCAGCCCCTCCCCGTTGGACATGCCGACCAATCAGGAGCCGCTCTGCTGCACTTCCATTTGAAGCTTCAGTAGTACGGTAGTGTTGCCTGGCAACCGGAATCGGCACATTTCTGGGAGGTCCTGTGTGGATGGCAGCAGCTGTAACAGGGAGAGGGAGACAGAGAGAGCAGGAGGAGAGGATCAGGAGAGGGGGACAGAGAGGAGGAGAGAGGAGCTTCAGGATTTTAGTTTTTTATTTCTGCACGAGGAAGGAGCAGAGGAGGAGAAGGAGGCGTTAAGCTGAAGACAGAGCAGTGCTGAGAGTGAGGGAAAGACCTGGTCTCCATAAGAAAGTTTGCTGTTGCAGCAGAGGAGGAGACAGAGGAGGAGGAGGAGGAGGAGGAGGAGGAGGAGGAGGCCATTCATGATCCCTGTGCAGTGTGTGCTGCTGGGTCAGACAGAGATGAGTGAGTTTTGGAGGATTCCTTCTGGTATCTGTGCTCCTACACATTCCTGTACCTGAGGCTGGTGGAGCGCTGCAGAGCTTCAGCTGTAGCCATGGTGTCTCTGAGGATCCGGGGCTGACGCACTGTGTGGAGGGACCGGCACAGAGGACAGACCGACTGACCTGGATAAGAGTTAAAAGCGAGCCGGAGCAGCCAGCGTGGAGCTCATTTCAGGAGGTGGTGGATCCCGGGCATTAACACTCGGTCCACATCGGCCCTGAGGGGATCCTAATAGGCCTGGCTTTCTGGGTCGGTGATGACTGAGACACATCCAACAGTGATGTGGTGGTTCTGGGCGGGTTAAAACCACTCGGCCGTGGTGAAGCTGCAGCTCCAGAGGACAGAGCTGACGTCCACAGAGGCTGAAGAAAACGAGCGTGCTCCTCTGCCTGGTGTCATGGTGCCTGTTACTGCTGCTGCTCCCACTGCTCTGCTGCCCTGCTGATCGTCTGACCCGAGGATGTGGAAGTTCAAAGCGTTTTGCCTGGATTACTGGCATGTGCTGTGTTTGCACCCGCACAACAACTTTTACAAGAGGTATGTTTAAAAATGGCCGCGTCACCTTCGGCTCAGATCATGTCTTCAGTGCGATACGTGTTTGTGAAGAGCTGGTAATCACCATGCAGCGCTGGCAGCTTGTTGCTGCTCCCAACACTAAGCAGATCAATATGTTTTAAAGCAGAGCAGAGAGTTACCTCATCAGGCTGCACTGACTGATAGAGAAAGTGTTGCGGTGCACTGCAGGCTGACATCCAGGCTGACTGGAGACATGATGCAGAGTGTGAGCTGGCTGAACCTTTGCTGAACCAGGTTACTGCTGTTATTCTGTAGTAGCACTCAGCAGCTCAGAGCCATCTTGTTAGTGTCTGTTTAGCACTGATGAAAAGATAACTGATCTCTGGCTGCAATCATTCACCGCTGTCCCACTGGGACCTCCTCTTCTTCACCTTTCACCTACTGCATAATATATTCCTGATGGCGGAGGCTGGCTTTGCAGCTTGCATCACATTTGGCATCTATATTTAATGCATCTATAATGTGGTTTGGGGTTTTCTTCTTCTTTCACCTCAACGTGTCGATCATGTCAGTGGCTTTGATTGAGTGTCTCTGTAGACACATGAAGAAGCTGTAAATCACAGCAGTGAATCAGACGATGCAGGGAGGAGCATCAAATGTGTTTTCCTGTTGTTTGAATGATGCACATCACAAGTTTTAACAGATTTGTCTGTGACAGCTTTCAGGTACGTCCTCCTCCTCTTATCTCCTGTGTACATCACTCCTCTTGCTGCTGCTGCTGTGTTCAGATCATACACACCACTGCTCATCACCACTCAGATCTGTGCAGACCCTCCAGACCCAACATTGAGTCATTTTACACAACAACCGTCCTCTGCTGAAGGTGCAAACACAAACACAGATTGTTGCTTTTCCATAAAGGTGCTTCAGTGTTGGGTGGTCCACCGCGTGTCTTTGATCTGAACATTTCTACAGAATTGTTACTTTGCTCCTAAACAATATAATTGAGACATCAGGTCTTTGAGTTGTACACACAGTAACTACAATATTTTGGTCCATTATCTCGGTGCTACACCACAGAGATCTGAGCGGCTCGGTTTGCAGACGTTTCCTTGGTGCACGTCCCGCCGTGCAGATGTTTGATGTCTGAAATAGAAAGGAGCTGCAGTGTGAAGACGCTGATCCAGGATCTGTGAACAGAACAGACACCTTCCTTCTGTTGCAGCTCTATATGCAAATGTTTTCACAGCTACTATAAAAAAAATCCCACACACTTGTCATGAGCATCAGTATTCTGAAGGTGAGGCTACAGTATGTCCATGATTCATTAATAATACATCACAGGTTTAGCTGGCAACACGTCTCTGAACGTGGGCTTCAGGGAATCCCCAGCTGGAGCTGCAGCCTTAGTTTTACATGCTGTGGTATTATAATCATGTTTATTTGAGGATGTTTTGTATCTGTTTATTTTAAGAGGCGTGTGGTCCACTGATCTCCTCTGCCAGAGAGGTTATGTTTTCATCGTACTGGTTGGTTTGCTCCCCCGTCTGTCTCTCAGCAGCCACACAGAAACACATCAGCCAATCAGGCTCCTGCAACATTCCCAGTTGATTTGAGAATGTCTGATGAATACCAGTTCACTGCCTTGAATCTGAGTTGATGTTGCAGGAAACAGGAAGTAGAATTGATAATCATTTTGGTGTATCCCAGAAACATGTTTTATATTTCATACATGTTATTGCTCTGAACCTCATGAACACATTAGATTTTAATTACAGCAAATGTGTTTCATCAACAATTAAAAATAAAAGCATCATCAATAAACAGATCATTTAATTTGATGTATATAACTTTTAAATGGTGGAAAGTATTTCAGGACATTTGTTTGAAGCCTCTCTGTTGGGATCATCATTCAAAAACTAATGTATTAAAAAGTTCTTATTGAAACTCTTTCTAAATGTAAAGTATGTTCAGTATTTGATCCAAACCCTTTGTTCAACCTGACAAATTCTTCCTGCCACTCGGCTCGAAGGAATTTCTCTGAATTGCAACTAATTTAATTCCACTTCCTGTATTTCCACTTCAACATCCTGTGGGTGGAGCCAGTTCAATTCACATTCCAGTTCTTCAAATGAATCAAACTGAAATTCCAAATTATTCCAAATATTTTGTACAAGCCTGCAGAGCAAGTTATTACATGTTGAGGAAGATCAGAGGATGGGAACCTGTCTAATTCAATTCTGGTCAAAATCCCTGAGAGACAACAGAAACAGTGGTGACAGGAAACCAGTAGGGGGCAGCAAAACACCACCACTGCACCAATGAGCCGGAGGGACGAGGAGGAGGAAGAAGCAGTAGATCCAAACACAGAAAGTCTTTGGATAATAGAAATAAGTTTGTTACAGTTCAAAGGATTGAGTTGAAGATCCTCACACTGCAGGAGTCTCCAGTCTGAGACCATCTGGTGCAGATCAGACCTGAATGATGCTGAGTCTCCATCTTCCTGATAATGAGCATCCTCTGCTGTGTGTTGCTAGCAGCTGATCTCAGGCCATGACTCAGGCTCTGTGGGGTTATTTGGGACGATTGTTTCTTTTTTTCCACACACTGTGAACAAGTCATGATGAGTCTGATCCTGCAGAGGAGCTGGAACATCCTGGTCACTGGGTGTAGCTCCTGCACTGCCCTGACCTCACTGCAGCTCGATCAGATTGTGTCCCAGGCCTGTGTTGTTGCAGCCGGGTCAGAGTAGTAACTGGAAACAGCTTCTCCCAGCTGTTGAACTGGGCCTCACCCTCCTCACCCTCCCTCCTCCTCACCCTCCTCTCCCTCCCTCCTGCGTGGCCTTCCCATTGAGAGCAGTGTGATTGTTGGACACCGGCCCAAGTATTACCATACACCCAGGGACTGAAAGCTCTTATGCTCCTTGTATCTCTCCATCTATCTTTCTGTCCTCCCCCCACTCCCCATTTCTTCTTCTTCTTCTTTTTTTTTTTTAAAGTGACTTCCACATAAACACATCAAACACACAACCCAGGCCCTGCCCATCACCGCCGGGGAGCGTGCATCATGGGAGCACCAGATGATGAGTGAACGATTGGACAGAACAAAAAGGAACAAAAAGAGAAGGAGTGTCTGCAGAGAGACCACTGCTGTGTGCTGGCTGTGGGTGGAGAGCGTCTGGTAGGAAGAGGGCTGATTTTCTCCTGCTATATGTCCCGGGCCTTTACCTTACTTGGTCATCAGGCAGCGAGAGCAGCAACTCTGAGCCCAACATAAACCGGGGCTGGGAGAACTTCTTCACAGAGGAGCAGACAAAGTAACTTTAGCAGAGAGAGGATGAATGTCTCTGCGGTTCTCCATGGAAAGTGAAGGATGTGGGCTGTAATTTGTGGTTGAGGAGGGACTGAGCACACACTGTTCTTCTTCGGCCTCTTTTTGGGGGAGTTGCTGCAGGTTTTTTTCTGTGTTTTTGGAGATTTTTTTTTAAACTTCCCTTCGGTGCCATGTGCATTTTTTTGGGGCATGTCTGATGCCGCCGGTGATGTCACAGCCGTGTGGAATGCCATGTGGAAGTACTGCATTTCCAGCCGAACTATCAGGTAGGAGACCATCTGGCTCGGACCAGTGTGGATGGCGCTGGCCTGCAGTGTAAGTGCTGCTTGTTTTTCCGACTGACCGCAGCAGTCGGTGCAGATATTTCTGACGTCTGACTATTCAAATAACATTCCTGTCTATATGCTCGGGCTCGGTGGTTTTCCTTTCTGGAAATATATTATCACGCTGCTGAAACGCAGACGGGCGGCGGTAAAGACATTTTCAAGGTCTCCCTGAGCAGTTTACTTTATGGAGGATGTGTCTTTAATAATGAAGACTTAAGAATAATCTGGCTTTTCTTTTTCATTTCCTTTAATCCTTATTTTATCTTTGTGTCGCTTTAAAGGACTCAGAAGAAATGTCCTTTGACGGGAATGAACTCAAATCATAATCATTGTGTAGAAATAAATCTTCTTTCCTCCTTAAATTCCTACAGATCGTACAGAAGATGTCGTTTGCAAGGACGTCTGAATGTGTTTGACTCTTTTGTAGCAGTTGTATCATCAGTGTTGACTTTAAACCTAAATGAGCCTCTTGCTGACTGATGTCCAGAGAAGATACAGAGATAATGCAGAGTTATTACACTGAGCAGTCACCCTGAGCACAGACACAGTCCTGTAGACTGAGACTGGAGGAACCAGCAGCAGATGGTCTGGACCCAGCACAGTCCTGGTCTCAGCATCACCCAGTCAGACCAGGATTACATGAAAACACAGAAGTAACTGACACGCTTCACATCCTCCATGTCATCCATTACAATGTATTACTGTGCAGCCATTATCCTGATTATTCCCGGGACACACGCAGCTAAACTGTAACATAAATGTCAAGTGGTTATTTACACACTGAGATGGATATTTGTTGTTGATATTTAACATTTAATAAAATCATCTTGTAACACATCAGCCTTGGTGGCTTTTTGAATGTAAATGATTTCATGTGTTTTATATTCACATGGACACAGGATTTATATTTTATTGTTGAATGTTGTCGGGTGGAAAACCAGCAGTGCAGCCATTCATCTGAATATGTACAAACACTTGGAGGATTTGAGTTGTGACAGGTACTGAGTCAGTTTACAGTTGGATTAATAACTGATACATGTATATATGTAAATATAAATACTGCAGTTTCTTGCTAAAACATGTGATAATCCCAGTCAGCTGTCCATGTATGAGTGAGAGGCCTCGATCCTTTGGTGTCTGTCCTTCTCTCTCTTCTTCCTCTTTCCTGATGGATAGTGAGAGGAAACAAACAAACAACAAAACAAACAATAAAAGTATGTGGACCAGTCCAGTTTGCTCTGACCTTGTGAAGTGTCTGAGAGATGACAGTAACCAGTCCCTGCCTGCATGTCGCTCTGCAACCTGAATCATTCGGCTGTGACACCTGAGCCGCCGCCGTGCATCTGATCCGGTCGGTTCTGTGTCGAGAAGTGTGACGAGGAGAGCATCACTTATTTAAAGTGTGTATCTGGAGCTCGTTAGCGGTGCCTCCTCGTCCCACACTGGACGTCCAGGGGACAGCGAGCTGTGTCTCATCGGACTGGACGTTAGAAATCTCCGGACCGTCCTGCAGCACTTCACTACAGGTGGAGGGACGTCGGTGCTGGTAGGTGGTTGAACATCATGCTTGTAGATACAATGAGAGCGACCACAGCGTTGGTCCTCTGCTTTGCTGCGCTGCATATATGACAAGCGAGCTGTTTGGTGGGAGGGCTGAGAGGAGCTGCATGTAATGGAAAAGCAGCAACCTGCCAACGCCAGCTTGCAGTTCCACTGTGGCCAGAGGAAAAAGTCCCGGGTGGAAAAGCTGAGACGTGTCTGGGATGGAGCCGTGCTCTGGTCAGACATGTCAGGCTGATGGAGATGTATGGAGGCTGTTACTGTAGCTCTGCTGGTGCAGCAACAGGACAGTGGTTTTCTGGTTTCTGCAGTTTGGTGTTGGATGGATTTAAGTTGATAGTAATGTTCCTGTTGTTATTAGAAAGTATTTTCTTACAGAGATGATCCTCCCTCACACACACACACACTGAGTTAACCCCAGATCTAAGTTTTCATGTTGGATCCACAGTGTTTCCAGTTGCCTGTTTGTAATTTCGGCCTCATGCTCGACCAAAGGATTATCAGTGGAAACTAGGTTTACACTGCAACAGCCTGCACCTCAGAGCTGTGTGCTGGACTGTTACTGTGCAGGAGGAGAGCTTGAAGCAGCTTTGTGTTTTGTTTCTTCTCAGCTTTACCTGATATCTGAAGCACTTTATATGTGAAGCTGTTTTCTGATCTATACTTGAGTTGCAGCCGGGATCCACACACCACTGAATAATTTACATGTCTCTCTCCCAGAGGGGCCTCAGCATTGTGAGAGTTTTACTCTCCACTTTCTATCACCTCCCCTTAAAGAATAAAACTGCCTGTAATAGTTTGGCTGCTGTGCTTTGCTGAGAGGACATTTGGACATGACAGTAATAAATGGGCTAATGTGCTGTGGCCATGAGGGACATGCAGGAGAATAAACCACAGTGTTGCTGCCTCCTCAGCCTCTGGGCTGCAACATTATAGGAGAAAATATCTGGGACCGCTGCCTCTGCTGCAGTATCTCTGCTCATGTTAAGCCGTACAGCTTTTGAAATGCTAATCATCCAGGAAGCTGGTTTGTTTACTTTAATGCTGAAGAATGGCAGCCTCTGGAGAGAGAGTCTCATGTTCAGGCTGTTTACTGAGGTGTCTGATGAGGACCATGCACACGGTACAAAACAGAGATACATAGGTTTGGAAGACATTTGTGTAATTCCTCACTGTCGTCCTGTTTTTGTCAGACATCATGTGTGCGATTAAAGCTCGGCCAAAGTGTGTGTGCTCCCTCTGATCAGTGGGGGGCTGTGAACGCTCACAGAGAAACACATGCGCTCTCTCCTCCTGTGGCTTTTCTGCTGTTATTCTACTTTTGATGACATATTCCTTTGCATCTCTTCACAGCGCCTGCCTGGAGAATAATGAGGG
>OOFC01030954.1:1212-20480 GCA_900323345.1 Pseudochromis fuscus | reverse complement strand
AAAAGAAAAAAAAATTTAATAACTGAGCCAATAACGTAATAAATTATTGCATTAGTTGGCAGAAGTTATTACCTTAATTTGTTCAGGACATTTATTACGTTATTGGCCTATTACATTTCAAAAAGGGCAAATTTATTACATTATCGGCTGTTATTACGTTATTGGCTTCAACAGTCCTGAAAAGATAACGTAATAAATTTGGCCAATAATGTAATAATTTATTAAGTTATTGACTGCTTATTACGTTATTGGACTGGTAAAAGAAAAAAAAATATTGCAAATGTAATAACTTGCAAATGTAATAGCCAACAGTTATTACGTTATCGGTTCAGGACTGGTGAAGCCAATAATATAATAACAGCCGATTATGTAATAACAGCCGATAATGTAATGAATTTGCCCTTTTTGAAATGTAATAGGCCAATAACGTAATAAAAGTCCTGAACTGATAACGTAATACCTGTTGGCCAATAACGTAATGGTTTATTACGTAATGATCTATTACGTTATTGGCTCAATTATTACATTTGCAAAGTTTTTTTTTTCTTTTACTAGGCCAATGATGTAATGAGCAGCCAATAACATAATACATTATTATGTTACTAGCCAAAAGTTATTACGTTATTGTTTCAGGACTTTTATTACGTTATTGGCCTATTAAGGGAAAATTTATGACGTTATTGGCTGTTATTACTTTATCGTCTGTTATTACATTATCGGCTTCAACAGTCCTGAACCGATAACGTAATAACTTTTGGCCAATAACGTAATAATTTATTGCGTTATTGGCTGCTTATTACGTTATTGGACTGGTAAAAGAAAAAAAAACTTTGCAAATGTAATAACTGAGCCAATAATGTAATAAATCATGACCTTATTGGCCAATAGTTATTATGTTATCAGTTCAGGACTGT
Organism: Pseudochromis fuscus; assembly: GCA_900323345.1. Taxonomy (NCBI): domain Eukaryota; kingdom Metazoa; phylum Chordata; class Actinopteri; family Pseudochromidae; genus Pseudochromis; species Pseudochromis fuscus. The sequence continues at coordinate 19,566 of OOFC01030954.1, read as the reverse complement.
TGAAGCCAATAATGTAATAACAGACAATAATGTAATAAATTTGCCCTTTTTGAAATGTAATACGCCAATAATGCAATAAAAGTCCTGAACTGATAACGTAATAACTGTTGGCCAATAACGTAATGGTTTATTACGTTATTGGCTCAATATTATTACATATTACATTTGCAAAGTTTTTTTTCTTTTACTAGGCCAATGATGTAATAAGCAGCCAATAACTTCATAAATTATTACGTTACTAGCCAAAAGTTATTACGTTATTGGCCTATTAAGGGAAAATTTATGACGTCATCGGCTGTTATTACATTATTGGCTTCAACACAAGTCTGTTATAAAATCACATGGATTCAATGTCGTCAAGCTCTGATCAGTAGGTAATTTTGTTACTCCCATTTTTGTAATTAGGCTAAAGGCAGGAAAGGGGAAGTTAATAAAAGCCAGGCTTAAAAACCAAAGTGTGAAATGCTTTTCTTGAATGAGTTCAACAAGTGTTTGATGAAGCAAACCTAGATATGACTGAATGAATGAATGAACCGAGACCAGAGGGGAGGTGTTGGGGAGGTCCCCTTAATTTTAATGAAAAATCAAAGATATATCAAGATAAAGAACCATATCATTCAAGAGGGAACAGTAGAGTGAGGATAGAAAAGCTGAAGATGACAGAATGACGGCGTTCTCACGTGCAAAGCTGAATCTCATTCACGCAGATAAGAAAATGGCTCCAAAGAATTTCTTGATAACACTGATCAGCTGCAAAGTAACATGTGAATACTTTGATTTAACAAAAGGAAACTGGACTCTACAGTCTGCAAACAGTCTCCTGTCCCGTGCAATCACACCCACCAATTAGATGATCGGTGAAGAAAAGCAGTTGCCAAAAACATTCTGTATTCTTTGTGTTGCTGAATGTGAGATGGATTTTTTATTTTCCCTGAATATTAATATACAGCATGTTTTAATTTGATTTTCAATGCTGTGTAAAGAAAGGAGCTGGCCCACAGCCACAGTCCAAGGCAAAAGAGGAACCACCATCACATTAGTCCTCAGGGGGGCGCACTACTTCCTAACAGGAAGAGCATGTACTTTGTGGATATGGCACAGGAAGTGGTGAGGTGCTCCACAGGAAGGAGATGTTCACTTGTTCCTTTGATGGTCAGAAACACATGAACAGAAACACGGTCAGCTTCCTGCTAAGTTGTTGGCACTGTGACAACACTTGGCCAGAAGGGAAGTGATCAGTAACAGTAACTGTCGATGGCCATCAACTGCTGCTAATAACACGGTTTACACAGTCATATGTATCGTTATTCATTTGTGTTGAGGGAGGAGCCTCATGCCACTTGTATTATGCATCTTTGCAGATTCTAGTCCCAGTGCAAACCTAATGCACGTTTCATATAGTGCAACAAATAACTGCTTTCTGTTCAACACCACTGACACTTTATTGTTGAGCTCCATCCAGCATTTTTCTCTGAACCTTACTTGAACTTGAGTAACCTTCACTTGTGGGTAAAGTGGACTTCTCTCAACAAAAAAAATTAGAAGAGATTTTTTTATTTTATATTTTAAATATTTTTTTAAAAAGTAGACACTGCCTAATTTTTTGCATATGAAAATAATTTACAGGAACATGGATTCAAAGTTAGTTGAGGACTCTAGATCCACATTTGCATTTACTCCCAAATCTATAGGAGCAGTGTACAGGAGTAAGACCCATACATGAAACATGATCAATCCGAACCCAAACAACAGGACTGCAAGCAGGTGTCACAAGAAAGCAATGAACATGAAGGGAAGAATCGAGGGGTTTAGGATTCATTTATGGCAAGTTGGAATATTTCTCAGTTTGTAGAATCAGCAGCTTCAGTGTTGCTCTGCATGCTCCACATTTCAGTCCAAGGAAATGTTTATGGCACATATTCATATCATGCTTTGTCTATAACTTTGATTCTGTTAAAATTTCAAATGTTTAAAACTCAATGTGAACCCCTCTCTCTGCCTCAGCCACAGTATTCTCAGTCTTAAACAGCATTAGTCCTCATCCATCAGTCAGAGCAGAGCCAAACAGCTGAGCCTCTCAGGATTTGGCGAGTTGTTTCAGTACAACGCAGTAAAAGACTGAGTGTTGAAATGTATCGAGCAGTATGATATTTGAGTGTAATATTGGATGGAGATCACAGGCAGCGTCCTGCTGCCTCTCACTGTAAGAGCTACAGGAGCAAGTCGTCTGTTGGCATCTCACAAATATTTGGCCACTAATTATATTTGGACTTTCTGACAGAAACAACAGTTCAGTCAATGTAAACATGATAGTAAAACACACTATGCAAGTAGAGTTGAAGCTCTATTACTAAAGGATCTTTTTTTTTGCTGTAGTATTTTCTCTTGCACATTTTGGTCATGAAATGAAGTGACTCCTCGTGCAGCAGCAACGCTGCCATGCTCTTATAACCCGTAACGCTAATCCCTGCAGAATCATTCATTCTCTGGTTACACATACTGGGATCTTGTTGACATTGTAGGTAAGAAAAAAAAATATTTATCAAGGAATCACACTGCAACTGGTTTACTTCAGTGCAGGTAAATGAACACACTGCCGGGGTCAGAGCAGGTGTGTCTGCATTTAATAAGCATCACATGTGCAGGTATCTGCTCCCTGTGTTTAACTAGTGTGTTAGACTCTGGGTAGTAAAACACAGATGACCTGTTATCATCAACACATCAGGTGCTGATGAAGCTGCTGTTGTGTTCGCTCCTGTGTCGACAGTGTGACAGTGAGCCACCTGTTGCTAAGTGATGGTACATCAGGGCTCTGCCTCAAAATCTCTCAAACCTACTTCAACTGATGATCTGTCAAGTTTTCAGGTTTAGAGAGTCAGTGTCTCTGCACCATTTAGGGAAAAAATATGACATGAAATTAATGAGTAATCACTAAGCACATTGACAGTTGTGGACCAACAGAGGACATCAGTGATGCAGCCGAGCACAGCAGGGTGCTTTGCACGGGAAACAGTCCAGGAAACAGAGGACAGGCTTTGAGCGTGAGCACCTCACTGAGGACGATCCAGTCAGTCTGAAGCAAAGGTCACATGGAGGTCACAGTGTGTAAACCAGAGGGATTCAGCAGGCGTGTGAGACAGTAAGTGATGTATGTGTGCTCGTGTCTGTGCTGGGTCAATTCATTTTCAGTCCGACCGATCCTCTAATCAGATATTTCAATCTAAGTGAATCTGCTAGACAGTGTACAGCTCACGTTCCTCAGTGTCTTTGTTACTAAATTTATCCCACAGTATCTTCAAAAATGATATTCATCTATGATGTGAGATTGATCAATCAAAATGTAAACATTATTTGACATAAGAATTCCAATAGCTCCCCATTTAACAGTTTCAAAATGTATATTTCATAATCATATATAACTTATATTCAATCTTTCACATTTGAAACATTTTGAGAGGCAGAAAATTATTTTAAGAAACTAGAAAATAAAGGATGACGTCATTTCATTTCATTACATTCTGCTGAAGCTGAGCTTTGTCTAAATGAAAAGGTGTGAGCAGAAAGTGAATTGACCCACGGTGTGGCGGCCCCTTGGCTTGCATGTATGTTATGAGGTTTCCGGGTTGTCTCCTGCAGGTTCATGTGGCTCCTGTGGTCTGTACATAAAGGTCAGGAGAAATAGTGCCACATCATAGGAGCACCAGTAGGCTGTGTGTGAGGTCACAGCTGACCAATAGCGACTCTCAACCAAGCCTTCCCGCAGCTCAAAGTCGATGCGTCTCTCCAGTTCCACTAGAACAGAAAAACAGAAAGGTGTTAGAGGAACAGGGTTACTGTGCAGTCATAATATCAACTTCCCCCTGAGTCGTGATCTCTGACTGCAGCCTCTGAGGCTATCATGCAGCTATTAGGATCATGGTCACCTCACGACTGGGAGTGTAGAGTGTGTCTTTAAAAACAAAGCAAAACACTCTGAAAGGAACTAAAGAGGAAATCTCTGAAGACATGGGCAACAACACGAACCTGTCAGATCAGATAAATGTTTTTTTTCTTGTCTAGCCATTTGCTGTTTGTTTTATGTTGTTTATGTTTGATTTACTTCAGTAGCAGTAAATGGTCATGAACATTGCTGACACTGACTGTATACAGGTTGTGATTTATGTAAGGAGTCTGCTTCGGACACATCTCTGCTTTAAAGAGTCAAATGGTTTGAAGGCTTGTGTGATAAAGATATGTTGCTTCATATTGTTCACATAATTAATCTTATCTACACATGAACCTTTATGTTCTTGTTTTACATTTTAGCCATTTGGAGTGGGCTATTTACTTGGTAGGGTAAGTTTACTGTTTATATTTGTTATAAGTTTTACTTAAGATGTTCTCAGAGTGTTTGAGAGAGACTGCACAGTGAGGCGAGGAAAACAGTGTATGTGATGCTCTGTGAAGGTACAAATTATACATTTTTCTGAAGGTGAGAAGTAACCCAGGTGAGGGATCTTTTATCCAGGATATCCGACTGACATCGCTGGGCAGTGACTGTCCATCGATCCATGCAGCGTGATTTATAAGCAGCTGTTTTGTCCCACATGAGAGTCTTTCTCTCAGACTCCAACAAGGACGTGCCACCTCTCGGTTTGCTGACCTGTCTTGAGTGTTGTCTACTTGCACTCAGACATTTGGTGATGTATGGCTTACTCAGCGTAACACAGTGAGATGCGATGGGCTAAAGATTTCAAACTTGTGCAATCATTAGTACAACAAGTTTGGTTTCTTTTTTTACAAACTTATGTGACTTTTATATATTTTTGTTTTGTATATTGTTGTTATTTTAATTTGTACTAAGTAGATCCTGCTTCAAAGGTATCTAGCTGCAAATGTCAAGAACAGATAATAACCTGCCTGGTAGTTCCCTGAGCTGTATGCTCTACAGTCTGAACAGTTAACAGAACTGACACTGCCAAGCCATTTCCATATTCAGGAGCATATGTACAAATATAGACATAAAATCTACAGCTGATAACTTACAAAATCAGATGATTAATTCTGTTCTCATTTTGGATGTGGACATAATCAGACACTGATTTGTCATAAAACAAACAAATATGTAATATATTACGGCCCGACTGACGCCAATAAAATCGGCCGAACCCTTTTCAAAATAATCAGCATCGGCTGGAGTTTTGCCGATTAAACGCCGATATATTCTTAGTTTCTCAAAAAACAATAAATGCTGGTGAGTGTTGTTGTGCAGTATGATGTCCTTATGCTGTTTGTCCAGTAGATGGAGCTCTGACTCCATTCAGTCCTCACCTGTCTTCATATTAAGGTACAGGAGTAAGGTACAGCCAGTCATCATTACAGCAGTGGGCTGATCATTGGTCGGTCGTGCTTTTCATTTACGTTGCATTGCTAAAGTTGTGCTAACCAACATGTTCTTAGCAACCCTCAAATGGCCTTGAAATGAGTCTGGACATAATTCCAAACACCACCGAATCACACAAAAAAAACGTGGCCAGCTGCTGCTGGTCAGTATTGAGGAATCTTCTTTATCTTTTTTGATTCCGACAGACTAGATCAGAGGTGGGCAATCCTGGTCCTCGAGGGCCGCTGTCCTGCATGTTTTAGATGTGTCCCTCTTCCAACACACCTGATTCAAATGTTCAGCTCATCATCAAGCTCTGCAGAAGCCTCATAAGGATCCTGAACATTTGAATCAGGTGTGTTGGAAGAGGGACACATCTAAAACATTAAGGATAGCAGCCCTCAAGGACCAGGATTGCCCACCCCTGGACTAGATGCATTCAAGGCGTATTGCTGCCCTCTGCTGCTCAATTGAGGAATTGCCTGGTGAACATCATCAAGTACAATAGAAGTTCATTTGAGCTGCATTTTGTTTCAATTCCTGAACGATCAAACAATAGTTTAAGATTCCCTCTTGAATGTGGTACATTTCTTCATTCCAGCTGGTTCTGAATAAGTGGGACACGGCCCTGACTGGACAATGTCTGAGCCAGTATAGCTCTATCCAGCTGAGCCTGGCAGGTGGCATTAATGACCTTGCCTCAGGGCCCATATATGGCAGTGGTGTTGCCCACAGAGTTACCAGGTTTCTGAGTTTGTCACCAGAAGCAGAGCACTCACAGGAGGTGCTGTCCATGACAGCTGAGGTGGACGGGGACATGGCAGGCTCCACCTCCGTCCCCTCCTCTTCTGTTGGTTTGTCCTTGTCTTCACTCTCGGCCACTGTCACTCCTTCCTCTCCTGATGCCACGTTGTCCACTTCAGAGTCTGACGGCTCCTCCTCCACTCCACCCACCTGACCACTGGAACGGGAAAAGCGGGAAAACAGGATTCCTCCGATTCCTTTTCCAAGACTCGCAGCACCTGAGAGCCAATGAGAGGTATTCATTATTAAACTGTATTTACATTCAGTGTACAATCTATACCTTGGCCTTTGGGGAAGCTCACTTTGTCCCTTTTTGTGATCGGAAATGACAAATACAACATTTTGAAAGCAGTTGATTTATCTTTTTTTAAAAAGAATATAAACTATAAGAAAAAGAAACCAGATGACATGTAGCCACCACAGACTGGTGTGCATCTCTCAGCATCACAGAGATCATTGATCATTGTCAGCTGAATAATACAGCTGACTGGGAACAGTCCTTACAGTAAAACAGCATGAGACCAACACAGAACAACAGTAACAGAGATTTGGTGAACAGACTGAGAGTGTTAACTGAGCAACAAGAAATGTTGATTTGTAGTGAGTGAAGTATCTAATGTCACACACCACAGTCCAATGGTGATGGCAAGTACAGCATGCATGTTAGGTGTATTTATTAAAGAAGAAGATAAATCAATAAAAAACATGACAGATCATGTTGTCAGAGGATCTTGTGTGTTAATATGAGGATCCAGCTCCACCTGGCTCCACTGTAGACGTGCATATATCACCAAAGACAACCTGAGCACCTTCATCAACACAACTGTCTGCAGCTTCCCTCCCTGTGGTTCATACAGCTGTACTGAGCAGAAAGGCTCTGGGCTCCTGGCTCGGTTTCACTGACCTCTGCTGGTTTAAACTGCTGACCACAGCCTGCATCACTGATGGAGAGGGTTGTGCAGCAGGACCTGTGCCAGGGTGCTACAGGTCTTATAGCTTCACAACAACCATTACATCAGCAAAGACTGAGCCTTGTTAAGTCATTTTCAATCGAATGCAACAACTGAGACATTTCACCTGTATCTTCACATCCCACGTACAACCATGACAGTGCTCATCAGTCTTATCTGTTGTCTCATGTTTTTCTTCAGAAAATGTTCAGAGATAAACAACAAAAATCTACTTCAGTACAGAACCAATGTTTCATATTATAAAGAACTGTATTAAAGTTAAGAAGCATATTTACAGTATTAAACTTTAACCATAATTCAATCTAATCAGTCAAAATTTTAATGCAAGGCACTATGATACATTTGTGAATGTGAAATGTGAAAAATGATTTCAAAAAGGGAAAACTTTATTGTAATTCTATAGTTTTGTATTTATAGTTATGTTTAAAAGTAGTTACAATGCAGTAATTGTTGATTGATGTTATGTCTAAAGTTGACATTAAACATGCAAATTTACATTAATTCATTTGTCTATTTTTGTCATTTAAATTAGATTTGTGTGTATCTTAATAAATATAAGAAAAACTGTAAAATAAACAGTTTCTTCTTCAAAATGTAGCGATGTTATTTAAAAAAACAACACAAACTTGCTTGGTAAAGCTCGGTTGTGGCTGAGACAGTGACCTACAAGCACAGACTGTGTCCTGAGACGTGTTGTCTGGAGGAAGTACCAGAGCTGTAGTGTCCATGTTCTTCCTGTGCTGGTCCCTGTGAGTCTAAAGAGCCCATTGAAGTGGATGCTTGTTAGTGTGTTAATCTTTTACAATGAGCAGCAGATCTGTCAGGACGCAGCTCACTGTGACTCTCAACAGGATAAGTGGATTAAAAATGGATGACTCTGTTGTTTTTTTTTAATCAAGAAAGAGCCTCTTCCACTTTTCACCCTCATTTTATCTGCATCTTGTCCTGCTCTGATAAACAGACAGGGAGACCCACAAACACAACAGATTCAGTAGTAATAGTGAGTGTTGCTCCACATCTCATCATAAAATATCTGCTATCAGTTTCAACTGGTTCATAATGTACAGTTCAGAGCTAATTGCTTCTATTGATTTGTTTGGACTGTGTTTACTGCCCACTGCTGCTCTTGCTACAATATCAGCCGACCCAGCAGCTCCTGTTTCTCCCATCAGCTCCACTGCCACTGAGACCAGGCTGATTTTCACTGCAGCTCTCATCCTGTCAATTCTGTTTTTATTTCTTACAGCATGAGAAGAGAGACAGCCGCTTACATTACGTTTTACTACCATCCATGCAACCACAGCCTCCCCCGTGTGCTCACCCATGATGCTGGCCTTGCCCAGGCTGGTGATGGACTCTCCGTAGTGCCGCCGGGCCTGAGGCGGGGACGTGCAGGGGCTGGGGATGCTCTCTGAGTCTGAGACAGACGCTGTCTCCTTCGGCGGGTTGAGCAGCGTGGGTCGGATCTGATCGTACGGTGTGGCGCTGGTGGTGTTGTACCTGCACATCACACATCACACCCACATCACCTCTGAGACATGCAACATCCACTCGTCCTTCAGCTCTGATTTCATTCAACTGCTGTTTCAGTTGGAGCTGAGTCACACTTCACCACTATTTCTGTTACACTACAGTTTGTTTGGTTTGCTTAGTGCAATGAAATCATTATGACCAGTGGTGGACAAAGTACTCAACTTCAGTTCTTAAGTCAAAGTACTGATACTCATGGTCAAATCTTACTCAAGTACAAATAAAAGTTATTGGTCAAAATGTTACTCAAGTTAAAGTACTAAAGTACTTACCTTTAATTATACTTAAGTATTTAAAAGTACATGTATTTAAAAATACTTAAATATTCAAAAGTACAAAGTAAAAGTACATTTTCTAATATCAGTACATTGCTGTATTGTTCTCAGTACCCGAATCAATCCCCGACTAACGTCTGCTTCCTGTTAATGTGGTATTTTAATCTGAAAGGGCTTCGATGAAAAGAAAACTCCTTCCTGCAGAGTGTGCATAATACTTTGTTGGTTGACTGTTCGGTCTTGCTTTTTTGTTTTCAAATTTCCCATCGAGAGGCTAACATGCTGTATAACGTTTAAAAAACCCCAACAAAACCGTGCTGTTTCCTGTCTTCCCTCTTTATTGTTCGGTTCCGCTGCCGGTCACTTCCTGCCGATTTGCGCATGTGCGATGGTAACTCTACCTGGACAAACTGCCTGAAACACATTGCAGTATAGACTGTATATAAAGTAAGTAACACACACTTCCTGGGAATGTAGTGGAGTCCAAAGTACAATATTTGTCTTTGAAATGTAGCAGAGTGAAAGTAAAAGTTTCCAAAAAACAAATACTCAAGTAAAGTACAGATACTGAAAAAATGTACTTAAGTACAGTACCTAAGTAAATGTACTCTGTTACTGTCCACCACTGATTATGACTGAACTGCAGGTTGCTTTAATACCTCCTCAGACATGACTTTACTTACCAGTGGATCTGAACAGGTGCGATGTTACTGTAGTGTTTTAAGATCAGAGGCTCCAGTCTGTACGCCTGAAACAAACACATACAAATGTTCACAACATTATTTCTCACAAATCTTGCTTTGCTCATTTGACTTCGCTCTAAGTTCCAGCTTGTCAGGATGTTTGTTCAGTCATCACCATAAACCCTCTGAACCCAGCCCTCTGTATTTATGTTTGATAACTGCAGTTGTTTTTGACAAGACCAAACCTCACATACATAATGTCCTTGTCTTAATACATGTCTATTTGTGTTGTTAGTACTTAGAGGATGACATAAACCAGGAGTCAAGCCTCTCCCATACTTCACACACACTTGGTGAATAAAGCTGACTGTGAGGTGTGGACTCACCACAGGGTCTGTGGGATGGAATATGTTGAAGAGGCGTTTGCAGATGGACGTGGGGAGGATGTGGTCCTGCACAACGTTGTTCCCAGGCCGGATCCCGCGCAAAGCCAAGAAAACAGCCAGAGGGGAGCCCATACAGAAGAAATTTTCTACCTGTGTCAGAGAGTTGGGAGGAGTCACCATCTTTGAAACCCTGTAAGATCCTAACTGATCCTGACCAGCAGCTTCATGCTGAACACAGCTGTTGTATTAGGTCAATGTCATTGAAACTGAACCAGATACTCCCCTAAACTTTACTTACCATTCATTCAAAAAAACAGTCTGTAATAGCTGTTCATGTATTTCAAGTTAGTCTTTACTCCAGTAACAACAAATGCCAGAGTACAAGTGAGAATAAGAAATCGAAGGCTGTCTGGAAAGTAAAAGTCTGAATTACTACATGTTCTGATTGTACCTCATACTCAGGTTTGTGCTACAAGCTCTTTACAAACTCCTTTTCTTTTCTCTCCTTCACCATTTGAAACTTTTTGGCCAAATTAAATGGTAAATGGAGTACATTTACCGTATTTTACGGACTATAAGCCGCTACTTTTTTCCGATGTTTTGAACTTAAACACCGGTGTGGCTCAGTATTGGCGGCACGAAGCTCGTTAGCTCTTTACAAGCTAGCAAGCTCAGTGCCGCTGATACATTTAGCCTCGTCACATCAGACCAGGTCAGAGTGGACCACATGAAGCTGTTTGAATAAATTCAATAGCAGCTTTTAGACAGGTGCGCTCAATAGTCCGGAAAATACGGTATATAGTGCTTTTTTTTTTTACCTTAGCTAGGTAATAAAGTGCTTTACAAGGCACCTCATTCACCCATTCACACACACACCCACTCACTCACCCACTCACCCACACACCCACTCACCCACTCACCCACACACCCACTCACCTACACACCCACTCACCCATTCACCCACTCACCCACACACCCACTCACCTACACACCCATTCACCCACTCACCCACACACCCACTCACCTACACACCCACTCACCCATTCACTCACTCACCCACACACCCACTCACCCATTCACCCACTCACCCACACACACACCATTGGGAGGGTTAGGGTTCAATGTCTTGCTCATGGACTTCCACTTCAGCACATGGACAGGAGGAGCTGGGATTTGAACCCATGATCTTGTGGGTTGTAGAGAACCTGCTCTACTACTGAGAGTAACATCCTGTGAAGTGTGAATTTTCATCATCAGCATCAGTGATATCTCTCCATGAGTCATTAATATGTTTTTATCAGGAAGCTCTGAGCAGCAGGATCTGCTCCTCAGAGACCTGACCCTCTGCACTGGATCCTTTCTGCTGGTCTGGTTCTTTAACTTTGCATTTCCACAATCATAACATCATGAGTGGAAATCACTGACTGCACTGAAGAAAACTGTTGATGTTTTGTTACTTTCATTGGAGGATGCAATTTACAATAAAACTCAAGAAATCCACTGGCAACACACTTTGACTTCTCACTGTTTTTTGTGCAAATGATAAAGTAAAAAGTTGTTTCTAGGTAACTTTTTTTTTTTTAAACAGTCAAGTGCACATTTGAATTTTCTACTTTTCTCTGAGAGTGTTTTTTTTTTCTTGGTTTGGAGTCAATAACTGGCACCAGTGGTATCACAGCAGCCACTGGCAGCTGTTGTTGTGTGGTGTGGGTAAGGACATGACACCTGGAGACAGGGAGTCACTGGGGAGGTGAAAGCGGGGAGCTGTGGAGCTGTGGAGCTGGGGAGCTGTGGAGCTGCAGTTTGCCGCCCCCTGAGACGTCTTTGTTACATGATATGGCTCTTCAGATATAAAACTGAACTGAATTCTGTGTCCATCCCAGATTCCTGTCACGCTTCCAGATGCACATCAGAGAGGCTCAGTCGGAGGGTTTGTAGTGTACAGCTGCAGTACTGAGCAGGGTGGATATTGGCTTGTGACAACTGAACTTTACCTTGAATTTCAAGGCTGGCACGGCAACACAAGATGAGGTCTGCAGACCCTGGAACTGATCCTCCAAGTCCCTGAGCCTGGACAGGATGAGGGATACCACTAATTACTTCAGTGTGAAGCACTTACATGTCAGTCAGTTTTACATTGACATGAACAGATTAAAACATTTTGCAAAAAGAGACAACTGTACAGTTTGCTGATGTGACTGAAGACAACACTGAAGAGCTATAACATGAGCCCACAACAACAAACTCATACTTACAAGGACTATTTTGATTTATTAACTCTCTTTGTCTCCTTTAATCTCTACTACATGTAGGACAAAGAGAAATGTGAAGACTTACAAATAAAGATTAAACTTATATTATCTTATGTTCAAAGATTCACTTTTTCATTGAATATGTGAATTACACCAGCAGACTTTGTAACTAGATAGTGATGAACTGTGCTGAAGGTTTTACCACCAGCTCTGATATTCAGCTGCTGTGAATTCTTTCCTTGTAGTTTCTGTTTCTTTATTTGGATCATATTATTTCAGTACCTGAGGCATGTGAGTCTCAGCTGCTCCTGAAGGTGGCGCTCCTCATCACTAGGCCAGCGGACCTTTGTCTCCTCTGGGTCTGGCGCTTCTTGATGATGAAAGCGCACCGGGTCCCAGCCCGTCATGATGTCGAAGGTGATGACACAGCCCAGGGAGTGCGACACGATGGACACCTTCCCATTTTTCTCAAAATCTGGATTCCGTGAGCAGAAGAGCGAGTACAGACGGTTCAGCTCCAGTGTCAAACCCCTGGTGATCTACAGACACATGCACACAAACCCATCACACATTTGTCTCTGTTGGTAAGATCTGGTTACTCTTGTGTTGATCACTCATCTATCATTTCACATTCAGGCAGTCGACCACAATACAGTGCTACACAGCCATGTTGGATTATAACAGCTTATCAAGGATTTAGCTGTGACTGAGCGGAGGTGACTCAGATCAATGGGACTCTGAAACTGCCAGTGGGATCCAGGGCAGCAGCACAGCTGGCTCAAGTGTTTCCTGAAGGAGAGTGGTCCAGACTGTGGCTCACCTCGTCTCTGTACAGAGGACTGGTGTAGTACATGATGTCCATGGCGCTGCTGTTCAGCATGTCTCTGAGACCTCGCACTTTGTCTGGAGTGATGGAGTCCACCGTGTCTGAAACAACACACACATCCACCTGACACAGCTGCCATGATGCTCCCAGAGGATCAGGACTTCTTATGATGCTGGTTCATATTCAACCAAACTGATTCTGACCTCAGACACATTTATACCACAAACACCTTCATGATTTACACTGACCAGGTAGATACTAACGGACGTTAATTACACTGTGGAAAAAATCTTTAGGTTTTACAAGTTTTTTATTTTCTGTGTAATTTAACATACACAAAAGTAAAATAACAAAAATAGACTTTGAATTTGCATGTAATGTAAAATGATTCTGTAACTGTGAATAACCATAAAATCACCATCTTTTTATAGGGAATTTTTTTTCCACATAAAAGGTTTAATTACATTGTCATCATTTAACAAGTTTTTGATTTAATAGATGTAACTGAAGTTTCACAAAGTAAATATACTGTTTTTAATACAAATAAGTGTAAATTGGAACATTTTCAAATTTTATATTGATTTGTTTAATTGACAAATCTCTGACAAAAGTTATGTAAAATTAAAGAAATTAAAGTTACAAAGTGTTTTGTAATTAAGAAAAAAGTACTGTATTTTAATAGGTAGTTATTTTCTACTATTATAGGCTGGACAAACTGATCCACAAATGCGTGTCTGTGATGGGGAGGAAGGTGGACTCTGTAGGGGCAGTGCTGGAGAGGAGGATGATGGCTCTGATGCAGGGCATCCTGAGTAACACCAGACATCCTCTACATGGCACAGTGGTAGCCCAGAGGAGTAACCGTAGCAATAGGCTCCTCTCACTGCGTTGCAAAACTGAACGGTTCAACAAATCATTTGTACCTTCAGGCATGAGACTGTACAACACACACATCTGAACTGAACTGTACTTGTTTGCTGGTGCACTCTTCTTCTTCTTCTTCTTGTTATTATTGTTTTATTATCATTACTTGTTATTATTACTTGTGTGATTTAACGTCTGTATTGGAGTGTTCATTTGAGACATTTGAATTTCCCCAAATGGGGATTAATAAAGTATCTATCTATCTATCTATCTATCTATCTATCTATCTATCTATACAGTATTTAGAGGTACAACAGCAACTGGAAATGTTCCTTTTTCTTGTTTTTTATGTAACACATATACACCTAGATAAGGTAGAATATTCGTTACACATTTCAAACATGTGCCCTCAGAAAGATAAACCCAGGGTTTCCACGGGATCTTAAAAAGTCTTAAAATGTCTCAAATCCAATCATTTCAATTTAAGGCCTTAAAATGTCTAAAATTCACCTAAAATCTCATAAAATGTCTTAAAATTTTACTTACTTTTATTTAAAACAAACGCATAAACTTCATCAAGTACATCCAGCTAGTGTGTTGTGCGTGTGCCGCGGTGTGTTACAGCTACAGTGTGTGGAGGAAACGTACCCTGAACATTTAGTTGGTGACAGAAAGTGACGTGTCAATCAAATTACCGTAACTCCTCGGTCATTAGCGTTAGCGACGTGATCCCAGCTGATACTGAATGCCGACAAGCAGAGTTTCCGTAAAATACCGTAATGTCAGTAATATATACAAAACGCTCCACTTGTCGGCTTTCAGAATCAGCTGGAATCACTTCGCTGGAGCAGATGGATGAGGAACTACGGTAAATGGATTTATGTTATTCACCCTGTATCTCCGGCGATGTGCTCGGTTTTTAAGGGTTTTAAGAAAAACCCACAGCAAAGCTGAAGTTGGTTAAGTGACCCTAAGATGGTTAAGTGCAAGTTCAACGGTTTGTGGCTCCCAAACGAACAGTTTAATGCCTGGTTGAAGCTGCTGGATGGAAACGTGAAACACACTGAACCTTCTTCAAGAAAACTTTGAAACTTGGGCATTTAGGCGTTGGAGTCTCATGGGTTAGTTAGTTGCATGTAATTCTGTACCTGAGATTTTCCTTCATGTCTTTTGTACTTTTTTTGTCAGTATGGATCTGAAATGGGTCTTAAATAGTATTCACTATGGTCTTAAAAAGTCTTAAATTAGACTTGTTGAAACCTGCAGAAACCCTGTAAACTTTTTCAATGCTGAAGACTGAAGCTTCCTCTAACCATTCACCTGCTGCTCACACTTTGAGTCCAACTGCTGCGAAGACTCTATGAACAGGTCCGGTGTCACTGCGTCACACTCGGTGTGTGTTCCCATCAACACCTTTCCCTTTTGTGTTACAGACTGTGGTGGGAACTACTGTGGTAATAGCAACATTAAATATTTATCAGTTTGTAAGTTTCCACTTGGGTCAGTTTGTTTATCTCAGTCACGACACGTTTGCTTTGTTCATGTAAAATCTTTAGCGATCACTTTTGTTTTCTATCATCAGTTAAACTGTGTGCAGAAAATGTCATGTCATGTAGTTGTAACCATGGCTACCATGTATTTCATTTGCCTAGCTTTACCTAAAACTGGATTACTCTAGTTCTGATCCTAATGTAAAAGGTGGAGAGACTGCTCAGTGCAACCTGTCTGTCAGCCACAGCTGCCTGCATCACATCAGGCCAGTGTTGCTGTGGGTGGATGTTAGTAAGCTGACACAGCATACCTCCATCCAGACACAGCTTGGACCTCCACTCCACAGGAAGGAACTCTACATGCTCTGTGGTGCGATCAGAGAAGTGCTTCTCCTCCATCTTTCTGGCAGCGTCTCTCATCCTGCACACATGACAAAACAGTCACTTCAGAAAGGATTCGCACTTCATTCAGGTCCATGCACTTCCACTGACACAGCCGGACATCTCACATGCTGGTGTTCCTGATGATGCGACCCTGGTCCATCTTCTGGCCAATGCCGTGCACCACGAAGACGATGTGTGTGGTTTCTGGTGGGGTGTCCTCAGGTGCTGCCTCCTCCACGTACCCCCGATGGAGTCGCGTCCCACTGCTGGAGGCTGATGGCATGAGAGACGTGTTTAGTTTTCTGACATTGCCAGCATTTTTTCAGCATCAGTGCATTTTTCCTAAAGGCCTTCGTCGTGCTCATGTTCCCTCACTTATACAGAACACAATGTGTGGAACAACCCTTTAGACCCTTCATCTCATCATCACTTCTGTAACTTACAGATTGTAGTCACGCTTCAATAAATTATTTCTTTGTTATACAATTACAATTACAAAACAACACATTTTCTCTTTTTTTCATATATAGTTTAGCGCGACTCACTCAACACTATTCACCAGGTCAGATTCAAGAAAGAGACAGAAACCACTGAACAGACCTCCTCTCTTCACTGTTTGTCCACACACCTTTTGAGAAGCCGAGTTTCTGCGTGACCGTGCGGGCAATCTTGGACGTGGTGGCGTCGCTGTACAGGTACACCTCATCCACACTGTGCCAGTCCACATGACTCCTGCTCAGCTTGCGACTGTGGATGGCTGGAACACAGTCGCACTGTGATTAACAGCAACTGACACACTTCATCCAGGGTAATTAAATCATCACTCCTCATGGGAGCGTTTGAACTGTGTGTGTGTGTGTGTGTGTGTGTGTGTGTGTGTGTGTGTGTGTGTGTTAAACTCCACAGCATGTAAGCACATCACACAAAGTGTACACAAACTTCTCCTCGTCTCTCAGGTGGACTTCCTGTCACCTGAGTTGTTGTGTGGTCTGAGTGGCACAGTTACTCCCACTACACACAGGTCAGATCAGGTCAGGTTTTATAAGTGGGTTTAATTTTTCTAGATAATGGATGTTATTCACTTTAACTGTCAGTGAGTGTAATACTGTGGCTGATCAGTGTACAAATATCAAGGTAAGCTTGAGTAATAACAAAATAAACATATAAATACTCTCATCATGTTTGATCAAGAAACATTACCTCTGTTTTCTATTTCCAGGATATGCTTCTCCTGCAGCCGGATCATTTTTATTACATTTCTTTCAGATTTTTTTTACTTAATCATGAAAAAAGTTGATAAATGTAAAATATTTTCAACTAATATATAATAAATCTTTTAGAAATACATCTTAAAATAATAAATAACAGTATTTCTTTCCTATAGTCACATGTCTTGCAGTCAGAATAAATTCACAGGTTTTTAACTGGACACGTGTTTTTCTTAGAAAGTTCATACAATAAAATAACAATGTCATTATTGACACTAGTTGCACCACCTGATGTTGAAGGTTTATGGGTCTACACACAAACTCAGCATAGCATATTGTTATTATCACTTCATAATAAAAGCCCCATGTTTATGGTTGTGCCAGCCTGACAGACAACAACATACACATAGCCAGTGTTTGAATTTTTAATTTTAGTTTTGAAGCTATTAGTATTTGGAAATTTTGATTCTTTCAAAGGTTGCAAACATCTGCCATGAAATATATTTTCTTAATTTATCATAATTAAAATATTCATTGTTCATTTACTCAGATGGTTGCAATGCTATTTTTGGGTGTGAGGTATGACTCTAAGCACTGACTGTACGGAAAAAATGTTGACACTGAACAGGTGAGAGGAGGATAAAGTAATGCAAGTCACAGATTGATTACATTATTTTCACAGGAAATATTGTTTAACTGGTTTCACACAATTTATATTCTTTGTGTGCCACACACACCCACGTCTTTCCTGATTTCAGATAAGTGTCGCACTCCGTACCGTCCTTGCTGTCCACTGTGGTGGTCACTGCCTCCATCTCATAGGTGTCCCTCATCTGTTGCCCTCGGAAACAGGCAAGGTGCTCCAGCTCAATGAGGTCACTCTCATCCTCCTCCAGGGGAAGCCACGTTCCATCAATGAACCACTGACCCCTCATCACAGGAATACGGTCTTGTTCTGAGGGTGACCACAACATATTATTTCCTGCCTGATTTTTCCTAAACACTAACACACTATGAAACAGTGAATAGATGCCAATAGTTGGTTTTGCAACAAATTAGATAAAAGACAAAACATCAAGCAGAAGGGTAAGAAGAAGCTGTACAAACACACACAGGTTACCTATCACTGTTAGTAACTACACAGCTTCTATAAGGCCAATGATGTGCCACATTATCTTTACTGGTGATTTCACTGTGTGTCTGTGTGTCTGTGTGTGTGCATGCGTGCATGTGTGCATGTGTGTGTACATGCCTGTTTTGTTTAGCTGTGTCCACAGTACTGGCCAGAAAACGGAGTCCACCGCCACGGACCCATCCAG